>PISX010034439.1:0-13896 GCA_004024625.1 Mellivora capensis
CCACCCAAGTGCCCAATAGTGGACATTTTATTATTTTTTTATTTTTTAAAAGATCTTATTGATTTATTTGAGAGAGAGAGAGAGAACTAGCAAGCAGAGCTAGGGTTGGGGGAGAAGTAGGGAAAGGGAGAAGCAGGCTTCCCGCTGAGCAGGGAGCCCGATGGGGGGCTCCATTCCAGGACCCCTGGATCATGACCTGAGCCAAAGGCAGATGCTTAACTGACTGAGCCACCCAGGAGCCCCTCAACAGTGACATTTTAAGGTGTCACTGACAATTGTTTCAGAGACTGTCCTTTACTTTGGATCTGACTGTCTCAGAGTTAGAATTGAATCGAGCATTTCTGGAGGCGAGAATAGCGTATGAGTGATATTCTCACTGCATCATACCAGGAGGCTTACAATGCCCGTGGGGTCCATTACTGGCACTGCTAAGTTTGCATGGTTAAGTCTGCATGGCTAAGTTTGAGTTTGCATGGTGGGATCCACCAGATTTCTCCATTTTAAATATCTTTTCCTTGGAATTCTCTGGGAACTCTAGGTTGGGAACTAGCAAATTAGAGTCCAGGTGTCTAATGTCCATTTTATGGATGAAGAAATGAAACTTAAATACCTGAAGTAGCCAGATACTCAGTGGCAGGACTGAGGCTGGCCAGAACCCAGGTCCTCCTGAGAACACACCCCACCCCCCAGCTCAGTGCCCACCCCAGGGCCTGCCTCTGACCCTATCCTGCGCAGATGCTAAGAAGGGTTCATCCTTGAACCTTCCTTGGGTGAAGGTCTGTGTGTGGTGTGTTCTTAGCCCAAGAGTCAGTTTCTGACTGGGGGTAGGACTGAAACACCAAAGGTAAGCTGTGTGAGGAGCCACAGCCATGCTCCATAGATACCAGGCCCCAAACACGGACATGAAGCAACCTCTAGAAGCCATCTAGTTCAACCCCAATCTCCCGAAGAGGAGACGGAGGCCCCAGAGTCATGAAATGACCTGTCCAAGGGCTCATGAACTCAAAATGCCTTGCAGTGTGTGGGGGTGGTTAGACCCTCTGCCTAGGAAGGTCTTGTGGAAGGGCTGTGGGCGCGGAATGGTCACAGCCTGGTTCCCAGAACCCGAAACTAGGTTTGTTGAGGACACCCGGAGGTGGCTGTCACCTGGCCCTGGGTGACATTAGCCAAATTCTGGAGACCAGAGCCCAAACCAGAGTCCCTGGTACTGATGGCACTAGCCGGGGAAGAGTCCAGTGAGTCCGGCTTGTCGTTCCCCGGAGGCTGCTCGGCACACTTCCTTCGGGGAGGCATGGGGCCACATTTTTGTTCCTTGAATTTACTTCCTGTCCCCCCTGCAGACAAGTCCCTCTCCCTTATCCCCTTTGGCCCATTCTTTCTCCGAAGGGACAGTGCATCATTTGTTGGCCTGTGTCTTCATAGTTGTAAGAACTTACCCGTCAGGTCATTTCTGACGTCTCACCCAGAATGCCTTGTTTCGAGTCTAAGTATTCCCAAACCATTTCGAACCTATAATCCCAATAGTCTCTGGGATTGGACTGTTGCAAAAGATTCATACAATCATTCCACCAAGTATTTGGGGACCACCCATTAAGTGCCAGGCTGCAGGGACACAATGGTGAGCAAGATGATGAAGGACTCTCATCAGGAAAACCACGTTACCCAATGCAGCTTATATGCAGGACTGTAGCCGGGGGGCGAGGGGCGGGTGGGGCCTGGGGACCAGTGAGGCCACTGTTGCTCCAAGCCCCTCGGAGGCCTTGGTGGCCAGATTAGGGTGCTGGCTACAGGGTTAAAGAGAAGTGAACAGATCTAAGGAGACAATGTCAAGGGGCTTATTGGCAGACTGAGGCAGACACCACATACTGCTTAAGAGCACCGGCTCTGGGACTGGACTCACCCACTATCTAGCAAGGTACATAGTCTCTCCAGGCCTCAGTTTCCTTGTCTGTAAAATGGTGATGATAACATCACAGGATAATAGGTTGAGGAGACTGAGCAGGTAAAGCCTAGCTTCATGGAAACCAGGTGCTGCTCCTGAGTAGGAATTAGAGGAGGGACAGGGGGACTGGGGGGTGGGGGGTGTTCTATCCCATTGGGGATTCTGGGTTCTAAGGACCCCTTGTGATGCATCTAACTGGAGATGCTCAGCAGGAGATTGGATGTTGGGTCCCAGGCTCCAGAGGAAAATCTGTGCTGGATTTCCCATTTCGTTTAGACTTTTTCTGATTCCTTCTTTTAAATGTAGGCTGTATGGGTCACAGCCTCCCTGCATGGCTTACAGGCAGTGATGGAGTTGGGGCTAGAACTCAGTCTCCTTTATCAGAGATCCTTCTGCTTCATCAGGCTGTGCTCTCTACTCCAAGAGTCAACAGCTCCTATATATCAACTCTTCCTACTATCGTGTGCTATGCTGAGCGTGTACCTGGATTCTCTCCTTTGGACCTCATGACTCCCTGAGATAGCTATTATTATGGAGGAAAAAGCAGAGGGAGGCTTCAGGAAGTTAAGTGTGTTGTCCCGGATCCCAGTGTAAATGGCCAAGGGTCTGCCCAGCTTCCATGCCCACACTTGGAAGCTTATATTCTAGGGCAGCACCATCCAGTAGAACTTTCTGTGATGACAGAATGTGGTATTTGCACTGCTCAATAGGGGAGCCGCAAACGACGTGTGCAGGTGAGGAACCGAATTTTTAATTTTATGCTATTTAAAATAATTTAATAGTCACATGTGGGTAGTGGCGGCCGTGTTGCACAGCACTATCCTAGTCCTTCCTGAAGGTCAAGAAAGACTTAGAACTTCTCCTCTTGCCTTGTTGCGGTTGAATGGTTCATAGTTAGGGACAGGATCCATCTTGTACAAAGGGTGGTTTCTGCTTCAGGCTACTGAGCTCCTCAAAATAGTAAGGCATTCTAGCCCTCGAGGGTTAAAGAGATATTTCCTGCTACCCATGGTGTTTAGAGGCACCAGATGGGAAAGTTGGATGGTGTGGGAGGTGCGAAGGCCCCTGGTGGCTTCTGCGATGGGGAAAGGAAATGCCCTTTTGTGGCATCCTGGAATGCCAGCCTCTGGGCTGGCATCCCAAGCAACAGGCTGTTGCCTGGGAGACAAGGAGCCCTGAAGACATCCCCCGGGGTGGCCAGTCTGCAGCAGGGACCACCCCTGGGGGATAGTCACTGGAGGCAAAGGAATGGCTGAGGAGAGGACCAGAGCGCACTGGATGGGGCAGCAGGTGGGGGGCGCTGGGACAGTGCCAGGCTCGGTGCAGATGGCATGACTGAGAGGGAGGGGAGGGATGGCAGAGGGAGTCGGCAGGGTGTTGGGGGGTTGCTGCACAGACAGTGGGGACCCAACAGGCTTGCTCAGAAGCAGTGCCTGTGATCCCTTGTCTATTTAGAAGTAAAGACCCTTCGTGTAAACTAATTGCCTGTGCCCTGCCACCATCAGCAACAGCCTCATAAACCTAAGGGATTAGAGGCCAAGAAGAGGCTTGTTACCGTGGGAGCAGCACCTTCTGTGGCTGCAACAGTGCCACAGTTCCCCTCCCTCCCCCAGCAGGATGGTTTTCTAATTACATCTAGCTAGGAGCACCAAGTGTGTTTCCCACTGCATTTCATTTCCGGGCCTGTTGAATGCAGAATTAATTTTTAATCGCCCTGGAGGTGTTGAGTTTAATTACTTAGACTGAAAATGAGAAGGAGAACAGGATTTGGAGGGTGACCTTTTGGGGGTGCTTCTTGGGAATGGGGAGCACACGTATTTTCAGAAGGCTGTGGAGGGGCATGTCTTGGCTGTCCAACAGGCCCGCGGTACTCCCAGCTCCGCAGTAGACAGGGTCAGCAAATGAGGTTTTTGAGAAGTGGACCACAGAGAGATCAGGGGCGACTAGAAAAGTGACCCATGCAGCAGACTGTGGCAGGGGGCGTGGGGCGTGGAGGGTAGTGTCACTAGTGCCTTCACAGGCCTGTGGGGGTGGCCTGGTGTTGAATGACGGCAGCACAGTGACTCCAGCTCTGGGTCACGGGGAGCCACGTGGCAGGGAGCCACAAAGACTGGATGGTGTCAAAGAGAGTCCTGGAGGGCAGGGACCAGGTCTGCAGTGTTTTCTGGGTTCCCTTCCCAGTGTTTCTGTAGCTTTGAGTACTGTGGTTTCCACTCCTGGTCTTCGATCCCTGCTCCCGATCTACTCCTCCTGGCACCTGCCTACGGACAGTGGCGCGGATAATCTGCCGGGCGGGAAGCTGCAAGAGGGCAGGTGCTCTGGCTCAGAGCCGTGGTTGCTGAGGTTCACTGTGCCAGGCCTGGGGCCCACCCTTGCGTATCCATCCATCCCAGCTTTATCCTCCCAACATCCCATGACGGGGGGTGCTGTATCTGACATGCTTCAGGTCTGCTGAGGATGTTCTGTGTGCCCAACGCTGGAGACACAGCATTGACTTCACAAATACCCTTGCCTTCCTGAGGCTTTCATTCTACTGCAAATGTCCAAGTAACAGCTCAGACTGGCCCGCACAGCCTGAAGCACAGGTAGGCTTATATAACTAAGACAACAGAGGGTCTATCTTAGGCATAATGGGAGCCAGGAGCTCAGGTGAAGTCATTGAGAATCTTTTTTCTTTTAGGGTCTCTCACTTCTGCCTTTTTTTTCCCCCTTCCTTTGCTTTTTTTCCCTCTCAGGCAGGCTCTTCATGTGTGGTGACAACATGGCCACAAGCAACTCTAGGCTTGCACCCCAAGAAACAAAAAGAGAGCCTTTCTTTCTTAACGGGTCCAGCAAAAATCCTCAGCCTAATTCTCATTGGCTGGATTTAGTCACATGTACGTATCCCTGAACTCATCACTGAGGCCTGGAGAACAAGATGCTGTAATTGGCAGGGCCTGGGGCGTGTGCTCACTCCTGCAGCTGGCAAGTGAGATCATTGCCAGGAGAACCAAAGGAATGGGGACTAGTGGTTTCCCCAGAGGAAGTCATGGTGTAGGAGGAAAAAAGAATAGCTCTCCTAGCCCCGACAGGAGGAGAAACTGAGGTTAAGAAATAGTAAATGTCTTGCCCTAGAAAGCAGCTGGTATATATGTCATCCAGAATTTGAACTCAAGTCTCTTTGACTCCAACACCTGAGCTCTGAACCCCAATCCTCCATTCTCTCTAGGGCCTCCTGTGGGGTAGAGGCAATGGGTGACAGCAGAGAGAGGGGCTCTGGAGTCGGTCGGACCTGGGTTAAATCCTGGCTCTGTCATTACGTAAGTAAACTCTCTGGGTCTCAGTTTCCACCTTTGTGAAATGGATTTAACGACACTTACCTCACAGGGTTGTTGGGTAGATTACATGAGTCAAAGGATGTAAAATCCCCCGGAAGAGAGCCTTGCTCATGCTCAGCGGGAGCTGAATGACTTTTAAAAAGCAAATCATATGGTAGGAGCTAAAGAAAATTTTTAATGGCTGAAAGGATGACATCTCTGAGCTTCCACATTCTTTCAGGATCATCTCCACTATTAGATACTTCCCTAAATCTCCTTGGTACTAGGACAGGCAGAAGGGAAAAACAGGAGAAAAAGGAAGTCAGGGAGAGTGGGAGGGCTTCTCTTCCTACCACGAGAATAAGACCCAATTTCCGGTCCGTCATTGTCAAGGGAAACGGAAATCCTGCTCCAGGGCCGGAAGGAAGCCCCCACCCGATCTCCACGGATGGGGAATGGGGATGTGCATTCCCATGGGGAGGGTGGGAGCTGGGAGCTCCTCCTTCCTCCCTGGACCCAGCTCCTCTGATCTCCCACCCGGGTCCTCCCAAGAGAAGAGGCCACTGGAAAGCCTCGGGAGTGTGTAGGCTTGGGTCCCTGTGTGAGCCTTCTTGGTGACATCCTAATCCTGATGCCTGATCACGTGCCTCCCCCCAGCCTTACCTTCACAGCGAGCCGAGGTCTCTGGGCAGAGAACGTTAGCATGGCGGCTGCGAGGGTAGGCTCTCAAGCTTGGATGGCTTGGGTTCAAATGCTACTGTGCTCCCTGTGCAGTGACAGTATGGCCTGTGGGGCTCGCCACCCATCGCTCATCTAGTACACCCCACTCCCATCACCCCCAGGTGGATGTTGGTGAACACACATACACCACCCGCGCGGGCGCGCGCTCGCACACACACACACACACACACACACACAGCACATGCCAAACACACACCCTTCCTTGGAGGGACAGCATGTCTGGCCCCAGGGGATGGATTATGACTGGTCTAAGCCAAGGACTGGCAAACTGCGAACTGAGAGCCAAATCTGACTGCCTCCTAGTTTTGTATGGCCCATGAGCTAAAATGGCTTTTGAAAAAAAAAAAAAAAAATCAAAGAATATTTTGTGACACATGAAACTGACGTGATATTTGAGCATCAGTGTCCATAAAGTTTTGCGGGAGCACAGCCCTACCCGTTTGCTCCCGGGTTTCACGCTGCCAAGGAGAGTGGAGTAGTTGCAGCAGAGACTGTGTGGCCCCCAAAGTCTAAAACAGTTCCCCTCTAGCCCTTTGCAGAAAATGGTGCTGATCCCTGTACTAAGCCAATCATGGTAATCCCGCTCCCTTTTCCCCAGCCTTTCTTGTGGCTAGGGATGGCCACATGTTCCCATTCTTTCCAGAGAACAAAGCAGAAATCTGTTGGGGAGATTTGTATAAAAGCATTGCTTTTCTGCGGGAAGGGAGTAGAAATGGCTGGGACCTCCCCTTCTTCGTACTCTCTGCCTGATGCGGGGGTGTGCTGTCTGGAGCCCACACAGCCCTTCTCTTTCAGAACTCATTTCCTGCCAAGCGACAGGAAACAGAAGGTCACGAGCCCAGCTGAGGGTGGGGGGAGGGGGGGGCGGTGCTGGCTGGGGTCCAAGCAGGGGGGAGGTCCACCCTGGCCATCTGCCGAGAAGCCTGGGCTACTTCTCACCTAGACCAGGTTTGGGTCCAGAGGGGTGGTCAGTCCCCTGGGCTGGACTGAAGAAGGGTCAGTCCTTCCCAGGAGCTTGTCCGCGTGCCCCAGCATCGCCGTGTGGAGCTGGATGATGGACTGAGGCTCCTCACTGTTGAGCCCTGGGTCTGTCCCCCTCTCCTCCTACCTCCTCCACAGTAGCTGAAACAGAGTAGGTCATTAAAAAAAAAAAAAAAAAGTTGGGTGGGTGAGTGGATCGTTGAGGGAAGGAGGGAAGAAGGAAGAATATAGTTAGTGGGAGGCCTCCACACACATGAGCTGACAGCCACCCTGTGCGGTTCTGCCCATTTAAAAGAGGAGGAAACTGAGGCTCTCTAGGACTAATTGACTTTCCCAATATCACAAGAGTTAGGTGAATCAGGGATCCCAGCACCAGAGCTGGCCCAAATCTCTGAGCATGATCCTCTCCTGCCTCGTCTTCTTAGACATCAGCTCAGGCCATGCCAGGACTTCTCTCCAGGGACACAGGCACAGAACTCACCGTCACCTCAACAAAGCACGAAAGGAACTTCCATGATGTGGGTCTGGGCAGCTGCGGGGCACAGCCTCTGGTCCACACGCCCCGGTTCCGCTCTTGGGACCGCCAAGAACACGTCACTTCCTAGCGGATGCTCAGGACATATTTGCAGAATGAATGAGCTGCTTATATCAGTACAAATTCCTCAGCAAGTAGTCATAGGCTGCAAAATCCTGGTAAAGCAGGTAAAATGGACATCGTGTCTCCTAGCTTTGCCATGGATTGGAATGTGTGTTCCTAGAACAGAATAAGCTTTTTGCCTCGCCCTATAAGCGAATGATAATCACGGCCATGATGAGATGGGAACATTTAAGCTGTAGGCTTGCTAGTGTGCCACTCGCTACGCCATGCACGCGAGGTCACTTGTCTTCCTTTAAACTTCCCAGCGGCCCGATGAGGTAGACGTTATTCCCATCCTTATTTGTGGCTGAGGAATCTGGAGCTCAGAGAAGTCCATCATCTTGCCCAAGGCCACACAGCTCGTAGGTGGTGGAGTGTGATTTGACACCCAGGTCTTCACCTCCATGAAGTAGAGAGGAGCTGGCAGGGGAGATGGGGTTGGGATGGACCTAGAGGACTGGCTTGGTGCTGGGGCGGTGGCGGGGGGGCGGGTACAAAGCCCCCTGTAATCTATAAGGAAGATGGCTGAGTCAGAACCCTGATGGGAAGGAGGGAGCTGTTCACACAAGCACGAGTGGGGGAGCGTTCCCTGTCTGGGCCGGGCCCAGCCCTAGTGCAAGGATCACTGGCCAGCAGAACTGTTTGTGTGCGTTGGGGGTGGGAGCAGTGGCTCTGGAGGGGCTGGGCTGGGCGGGGCTGGCCTGATTGTGACTCTCCCCAACATCAGCTCCTCCTGGAGGTGCTGGTGACTCATTTACCCAGTCCGCAGGGCCTCTATCAGGGTGTGACTTGTAGTAAATAAGCCATGAAATGCCATCAGGCAAGGGAGAGATGGGAAGGGTGGGTGGCTCAGAGGGCAGCCCTTGGTCTCCTGCCAGACCTGAGTCTCATCCTGGGCCTGCCGTGCTGGCCTCTAGGAGCTTCTGCATGAGGCCCACCCAAGCCCAGGGCAGGGAGCCCATGGCAGGAATCCTTTCCCTGCCTGCAAGCCATGAGGCGTGTTAGACAGCATGACTGCTGGACGTTCTGGGAAGTTCTAGGACCTCCAACCCTGGGCTGACCCAGAGGTATGGCTACTACTCTACTCTCTGCTGTGGGTCTTGGTGCCCAGAGGCCACCCCTCTGCGGGCGTCTGAGAGGTGTGCATGGGTGAATCAGCCCACACACCACTAACTGACCACCACTCGAGGTCCAACAGGGTCCGATGGCTGACGTGGGATGGGTGCTCACTCAGTAGGGGTCTGCTGCCCAATTGAGAGATGGAACGGTCCAGAATTCAGAGGTCGGGGGAGAGACCAGAGAAGGCAGATCCTGGACCTGGGGGTACTGACAACTTCACACACATGTAATAACACAATTAACAGAATAGTTAAAGTGTTAAATTATGAGACTTTCCTTGGGTGCTCTGAGAGTTTATAATGGGAGCCAGGACCCATCCAGGAGGAGGTGGAGGTAGGTGTGAGTGTGGAAGGGCTTTGAGAGGAGCCTGGGGAGAAATGCAGTGATTGTATGATCCTCTAGAGTAGGAACGTCCTTAAGTATTGGGTCTGATGCCAACAAATTTGTAACAGTGCTTGGCTAGGAGTTTACCCGGTGTCAGGAACCCACTAAACAGATGACTTCTTACTTAATCCTCATATGGACCCTGTGGAGGAGGTGTCTGTATTGTTCCCATTTTTCTAGGTGAGGAAACAGGCTGTAACAGGATCTGTAGAATGCTTAAAGCCACCCGGATACAGGGCACGCCTGGGTGGCTCAGCTGGTTCAGCGTCCCACTGTTGATTTCCCTTTGGGTCCTGATCTCCAGGTTGTGAGATGAAGCCCCATGGTGGGCTCTGGGCTCCACGAGCCTGCTTGAGATTCATTCTCCTCCCCTACCTCCAAAAAAAAAAAAAAAAAAGCCACCAAATGGAGGAGAAGAGAAAGAGCTGGACGGATGTTATCCAAAATGGTAGCCAGTAGCTATGGGTGACTAATGAGCCCTCGAAGTGTGGCTAATCCCAGCAGACTGAGGCTCTAAGTGGAAAAGAACACAATAGATTTCAAAGACTTCGTACAAAACAAAGAATATAAAACATTTCATTAATAGCTCTTTTTAGGGCTTATTGCCTATTGAAATGATATTTTGGGTATATTGTAGGAAATAAAATATATGATTAAAATTAATTTCCTTGTTTCTTTTTTTTTTTTTTTAAACGTGGCTACTAGAAAATTGAAATAATGTGGGTCGTTTGCATAATTTGTCCACAGGACTATTCCCTGCCACGGGCTGTCAGCCTCAGCTCGAGCGCTTCCAGAGACGGGGTATTTGTATCCGAGCTCAGCCCTCACAAGGTGCCACAAACCTGGGGCTTAAACAACAGAAATGTGAAGTCACAGTTCTGGGGGCGAGAAGTTTGAAGTCAAGGTGTCAGCCGGACTGGTTCCTTCTGGGGCTGTGAGGGACTCTGCCCCCGGCCTCTTCCCTGGCTGCTGGAGGCTGGCTGGCGATCCTTTGAATTCTTTGGCTTCTACTGCATCCCTTCATCTCTGTGCTCATCACGTGGCTGACCTCGTGTGTGTGTGTGTGTGTGTGTGTGTGTGTCCCCAAATGTCCTCTCTGTTTAAGGACAGGGGTCATACTGGATGAGGGGCCCACCCTAGTCTAGTACGACCTCATCTGAATGCAACTAATTACCACATCTGCAAAGACCCTGTAATTGAGGTCCTCCAAGGTACTGAGGGCTAGGACTTCAATACATGAATTTGGGGGGCACACAATTCAATGCATAACAGATGGGGCTCTCACCCTCTCCTCAGGAGCTCATTCTGTATTCGAGCTCCCTAATGATCATCCTCTGGGGCCAGCCCATAGACCGGCTAAGGAGTCCTTTTTCAAATCGCTTGCAAATGCCCAGCACAGCGTGAGGGGCATCAGGTGCCAGGGACACCCACATTTCATTCCCTGGAGCCCAGGTGTGACTGACCCCACCCTGGGCAAGACCGTATCTATTACGTAATGACAGCAACTGGAGAGCAAAAAGGAGAAAACTGATAAAGGAGAGGTTAAAAATAACCAAGGTGGAGGGAGGTGGTGCTGCCCGAATGACCTTTGCCCTTTGTAACTTTGATTTACAAACAACAGAGCCAGGAGGTCACCCCAGTCAGCTGTAAAAACCTGGGCACAGCTCAGAGGACACAACCCTCTGCCTGGGGGACCAGGGAATTTCCAGTCCCGGGGGAAATGGGACCGTAGCAGGGTGGGCCGGGTTCTGGTGAGTCCTTAGATAGGCAGGTAGCTGGGACCCGGCTCCTCGGCACAGGTGTGACCTAGGAGAATGGCAGAACTCCCTGGAGCCTCTGACATCTGCAAGACAGGAATAAGGTGGAAGGCTCGCCCTGCACACCTCGGCGGGTTATGGTGAGGGACGGTGCGAGAGGCACAGCCGGGCCCAGGGTGCGGGAAGGCCTGAGGTAGGCACCAAGTGCCACCAGCGCGTTGGTGCCTCTCACTTGTCAAGTCGTCGGTTCGGGGTAGGTGTTAGGGAGCATTAGGGCCCTCCCCACTCAAAGCGGCCTCCGCCACTCCAGTGCAACAGCAGCCGGGGAACTTGCAAGAAAAGCAGACTCTTGGGCCCCGTCCCAGACCTTTTGAGGCAGAACTTGCATTTTGACAAGATCCCCAAGAGATCTGTGTGTCCACTGAATTTTAAAAAGCCCTGCGTTCATGGACATTGTTTGCGTGTCCCCTGGGTCTATTCTCCCTCCTTTTGGTAAAAGTGATCTTATTTCCTTTGGAGAAGCATGCCCCACTCCCTCCCTTCCTCAGTTGTACCTGCTTCCCTGGGGCTTAGCTGCTTTCCAGATACTTGAGGGGTATGACGGCTGGTCCTGGCCAATCAGAATGAATCCTGGGACTTTGCCGGTTCTCTTGGGAAAGAGGAGCTCTCTTTAGGCAGCCTTTATTCCCCTGTAGGATGGAAGGCTGGAGCTGGGTGTTGCCATCATGGTCACCACTGTGGAGAATCGAAGAACAGAGGCCCCACAGAGAGGAGAGGGGTGTGTGTGTGTGTGTGTGTGTGTGTGTGACAAAGAGGAAGATTCTTGATCACGTCTTTTGAGTTTCTAGCTTTGTCCAAAGCCAGATCAGCCCTTCTTGGCTTTTTGGTTCATATAAGCCAACCCATTCTCTTACCTAAGCCAGTGTGTGATGGGTTGCTGCCACTTAGAAGGAGCTCTCCTTTCCATGGTGTTGCTGAACCAATGATAAGGCAAAGTCTGCATCCTTGTGGAGCTCACCCACCGGCTACTCCACAGGAAGATGAGAAAGGGCCATTATGATGGCGAGTGGGTAACGGCCTGACATAGTGAGGCCCTTTGGAAGAGAGGGGTCAGGGAGGGCTCCCTGGAGGAGATGGCACCTGAGCCGAGTGTGAAGGACTAATGGAGTCAGCCATGTGGGCAGTGCCCGAGAGAGGATTCCAGGCAGAGGGAAGCATGTGAGTCAAAGCCTGGTGGCAGGACACCGCATGAGTGGCCCAGGGTCCTGCAGAGATTCTCAGGTAGCACAGGGCGTGAGGAGAGGCCAGATGGAGAAGAAAGTGGAGGACTTGGTGGGTGGCAATGACATGAAGCTGGGATTCCATTGCCAGCAATCCCCCACCCCCAAAGGAACTGACAGTGAAGGGGATGGGGGAGGCACTTGGAGGGAGGGTGTGTCTTATTACTGAATAAAGTAGATGCCCATAGTGGCCATTCCTGAGGGACAAATCTCACCTGTGCTGAGCTCCCTGCCCTTGGGAGCCCTGGGGACACCCTGGCCTGGGGGGACAGGGGGTTGGCGTCGTGGCCAGAAGATCCGAGCAGGAATCTCAGTTGTGTGACCACGAAGTTATGTGATCTGGAGGCGCCCCTTCACGTTCCCGGTCCTCATCTATAAAAAACAGAGATTCAGAATGCCTATGCCCAAGGGCTGCACTGAAAATTGGGATTATGATAGAAAAGCTTCTTATATCTGCACAACAAGCAGTTCTGCAGCCTGCCGCTGGGGAGGAGATCCTTACAGGCTGAGGCCCTGGGGTCAGGGAGGTACAGGGAGGCCTCTCTGCGCTGCAGGTAGGACCCCGAGGCTTCGGTGCCTTCCTCCTCGCCACATAATCTGCTCTCCACCAGAGGGGCTGGTGGCCCGGACCCCAGGGCCCCAGGGCCCCAGGGCTTAGCCTCCTTTGGATCTAGTTGGTCAATGCAATGAGGCTGCCCTCAGGCCTGGGCTGGCTCTCCCAGCCTGGGCTCTGGGTAGAAATGCAGCATCCCTGAGGCTCTGGGGAAAGACAAGGGCTAGGGCTTCCCACCCAGGGGCTCAACGATCCCTAAAACCACAGACGCTATTTCCTGTGTGGGGCAGGGACAGACTGAATATGGACATGCACTGAGGAGCTCCCCAAATTTATTCTCTACCCCATAGCATCCCCATTTTAAAGATGAAAAATGGTTCAAAGAGATACAGACACCTGTCCAAGGTCCCACGGCTACCAAGTGGCGGGACAAGTTCTGGAGCTGGGCGGGGGGCGGGAGGGGGGGCGATCTGCCTGAAAGCCTGGCTCTGTCCTGTAAGCCACAGGGTCGCATGGAATGCCTGACATTTTCAGCAAAGGGCGTTGGAGGGTTATTATTATTTTCTGGCTCCTTCCTTCCTCTCCTGTCCAGCCATCTCACCCTCCTCAGGCCGAAAGAGCAGGATGGAGGCAACCGGGGGATGTGATAACCTCTGCAGGAGCGAGGGGAGGGGCTGTCTGACCAAGCAGGTGACTTCTTCAAAACCCAAAGGCCTGGAGCTTTAACGGTGGGTTAACAGGCAACAGGTGACATTTCGGGGGGGATCCAGCTTGAATGCTCCTTTCAAAGCATGTCTGTGGAGCAGAGCCTGGCCTGCCCTCAGGCTTCTTGCTGGAAGCTCTGGGCCCCATCAGCCGGGTGGCGGCGGGGTCAGCTTGTGCACGGAGTTGCCGGAGCATGTCCCTGTCTCCAGGCGGGAGGCCTCAGGAGACAGGAACTAGTTGGTCAGGGATGGAGGACGGCGGCTGGGGCCCAAGGCCCCCCTACATGTTATCAGCCTGTAAGTGGGGGACAAAGTCATGGGAAACGAGTGGCCTCCAGGCAGAGGCTGATGGCCAGGTGTTCCTTCACTGAGCCACGCCCCAAATGGGTTCCCCTAGATGGCGAGCAGCCCTGCTGGCTGGCTCAGGACAGAAGGCTTCCTAGGACAGGGGCAGACCTGCGTGCGATAGTCACCTCTAGTCACGTACTCTCCTGAGGTTTCC
>PISX010034440.1:0-14042 GCA_004024625.1 Mellivora capensis
GTTAAGCGATTTCTCCCAAGAGATTTGCCAATTGGGCAGACAGGTGGAGACAGGGTCTCTTTGGGCCTGCCTGAGACAAGGGGCCAATGGAGATGCCAGACCAAGGAGGCAATAGTTAGGGTCTTGGACAAAGGAGGGATGAACAAACTAATGCGTGACCCTTTGGGGGAACTGAGTGAAAGCAAAGGAAGGAGAGTGGAACCCCCTCCCCATATTGGTGTCTTGGGGTTTTTTTTGCCCTGAATGACAGCTAGGTATGGAGATAGGAGGACATTGCCTTATGCTGCCCGTTTCTTTGACCAGGATTTTGGTATATCTGTTCCATGTCACAGCTTCTGAATGAGGGTGACCAGTAGTGAGGAAGCATGTCCATATCCAACCTTCTCACTCCAACCAATTCACTTATTGTCCAAGTAGACGTTTCCACAGAAGGTCCAGGAGCATGTATGATTGGGAGACAAGCACTCCAGTAATTTAGTGCAACTCGTCTTGCAATACTTTAATAAAGGCTATACCCAGCACTGCTCAGTGACTGTTATTCCAACTGGAACTGAGATGGTAGAGATTGGCAGATCCATCCACCTTCAAGTTAGAAAAGAAACCCTTCTCAATTTAACAATCCCTAAGCTCTGAAACCTGAGCTCAAAGTCACAAACAAAATATTTCTCTGCATTTTAAGAAAATCCTTGTCTTGAATTCAAGCTGTGTCTTTTCACAGGAGACCCTTCTTAGATCACATGTCTTCCCTCTTTCCACATGTCCCCACAGAACTGCAAGCCTTTGGGTCCTCCCCAAGCTCCCTAAAGATAAGACCCAAGAGAACCTCAACATCTATGGCACCACCTCACCAAGTCTACTCTCACTGGACGTGGGATTTCAGGGATGGCAATATTATCTAGTTCCACTTTCCATACCCAATTTACAGAATGGAAAACTGAGCTGGAGGATGGGTACCTATTTTTCCCCTTGTCTATTTGCTTCCATTCTTGTACCATTGAGGCACTCAAACTCTCTCCAAATTCCTTCTCTTTCACTGGCCCATAACCCTCCTTTCATTATCCCCATTTTATCATCTGACCCCAAACTTTGACTCCTAAGGATCCCTTTTTTTGGCTTTTCCATTTTTTCTTTTTTTTTAAGATTTTATTTATTCATTTGACAGAGATCGCAAGTAGGCAGAGAGGCAGGCAGAGAGAGGGGTAAGCAGGCTCCCCGCTGAGCAGAGAGCCCGAAGCAGGACTCGATCCCAGGACCCTGAGATCATGACCCAAGCCGAAGGCAGTGGCTCAACCCACTGAGCCACCCAGGTGCCCCATCCATTTTTTCATATTCTAAAAGTTCTTCCCTTCCAAGTAAATAATATTGCCCTTTTGGTATTCAACAAAGGCACAGAGATCTGAAAATATGGGCTCAGGGAAAAGCTCAGTGTTGGTGTTTCCCCTGCCTAAGGTAGTCTAACACTGGAAAATATAATTTCTTGCTAGCTTATGGGATCGACTTACAGACTAAGCTATGTTCCCTTTCTATATACCCCTTATTGCTGTCAGAGCTCAGAGGGAGAGCATGGAGGGACACCACATTGGGAACAGAAATCTTTCTTGGATGTCTCTGCTTTAAGGAGGTTTGTGATCCAGGAAAGGTGATCCCAGAATCACTTACACCAGACATCCAGGCTTGGGCAGAGTCCCCTCCTCCTGTGTCATACCATCTAAAAAAGTCTTGTTCTTGAGGCCTCCCAGAACAGGCAGAAGTATCACAACCCCATAGATGAGCATAACAAGTAGGAGAACCCAGGGCTTCGTGGTTGTCTCTCTGTTTGGGTTGAGCAGAAGACAGGTCTTCTCCCAATGCCACTATAGGTAGAACAGGAATTAAGGAGAAGAGGGTCAGAGAGAGAGAGAGAGAGAGAGAGAAAGTACTGATGAATATTGGATTATTCTTTTTCCTACTTTTCCTTTTCACCCTCTGGCACCGAACAACATATCAAGCCAGCCATTGCTTCCTCAGGCTACTTCCTCACCTCAAATTACATGGCACTTCCTCTGCAAAATTACTTCTTTTGAAAGTGTAGTGCTCTCTTAAGGAGGGCACATATTGCATGGAGCACTAGGTGTTGTACATAACAATGAATCTTGGAACACTGCATCAAAAAATAATAATGTATTTTATGGTGACATAACACAATAAAATTTTTTTAAAAAGCAATAAATCTTCAGCTTGTATATTTTGTCAAAAACAAACAAACAAACAAAAATACATAGAAGAAATGGATCAGCATTAGGCGTTCCACCCCCAGGGATAAGCAGTGTACGTATGCCCTTTTTTTGTTGTATTCACTATATTTATGAACTCCAAATAATAGAACACATCAGGTGTCCTGATTTGTTTACTTAAGAACGTATGTAATAGGACAATATAATGGAAGTGTTAGTCCAGACCCTAGGTCAGAGTACCAGAGAGATTCCAGAGTGAGTTATGTGAGATGGGTTACTACATAGGACTTGAGAAAGTTGATGGTCAAGAACTCGTCAGGGGGCTCTTAAACCTCCCATCTAAATAGATGATCCAACATTGAATGAGTGGCTGGGAGGGAGGAAGGGGGGAGGCTATCTTCTAATTCCAAGTTGAGATAAAGGCTTTGTGGGTATTACTAATAAAGCTTACTGTGCATCTCCAGAAGTCTGCAAGGATCCTATAGACATTAAATCATGACTAAGGCTCTGAAGTGGCCTTTAGTACCAAAGAAGAGAGCTTCAGTTGGAGCACATCTGAATTGTAAATGGCCAGGTGCCATTTTCTGTCTACAGAACCCTTGAAATCTCCCAGAAAAGAGTGACAGAAGCACCAAGCCAGCTTATGGTAGTATGTTCTGTGTGAGAACTGTCCCACTCCTACTTATTGGTTCTTCCTGCCTCTACTACTTAGGAGACAGAAGCTTTCTTTTTTTTAATTCTTTTTAGATTTTGTTTATTTATTTGACATACAGAGAGAGAGAACAGCAGAGGGAGCGGGAGAAGCAGACTCCCTGCTGAGCAGGGAGCCCAATATGTGACTCGATCCCAGGACCCTGAGATCATGACCTGAGCTGAAGGCTGATGCTTAACCAACTGAGCCACCCAGGTGCCCAAGACAGAAACTTTTTGTAGCCAGATGGGGGTCAAGGAACAGAATCACAAAGAGCCCAAGATGGAGATAATGACCCTTTTCCACAACCAGAGCTTCTGAGGGAGGTGAGAGTCCACAGTTCTCAATAGTTGTGGAGTTGTGGCTAATAATATGGGCCTGCACATTTGATTATTAAGTTAATATTTTGTGACTGAAGAGTCACACAAAATTTGGGGATCTATCTAAGTTTTCTTGAAGATATGAGGAAACAACTAACCAATCTGAATAAAATATGCAGGTGGGAGAGACTAAATAATATGATTACATCATACAAGTCATGCCAACAATTCAACTACCAATATCATAATTGTTTCTCCATAGGTGGCATTAATTGTTAAGGAGAAAACAGTGAAGCAGAAGAAGATATACCCTGCTGGCAACTGGCATCTGAGGGGTGGAGGAAGGTGACACAAGGAAGGAGGAGACTTAATTACCACTCAAATTTCCCAGACTCTCCCATATGTCCCCTTTAGTCTTTGTCTGTTGCTTTACCATCCTAAAACCAAAGAGGAAAGAAAAAAAAAGAGTCAAAGGAAAGAGTAAAATTCCAGTGTCATAAAATTACACATAGACAGTGATTGTTCTTCTCCCTGAAAGACTTTATATTTCTTCAGACATTTTCTACCAAGCAGAAGAGCCTCCTCTGCACTGTCCAATATGCAGTCCAATATGGTAGCCACTACCCACATGTGACAATTTTAATTAAATTTAAAATTCAGCTTCTAGTCATTTCAAGCATTCAACAGCCACATGTAGCTAGAGGCTATTGTATTAGACAGCTCAGACATACATTTCCATCATCCCTGAAAGCTGTAGGGACAACGCTGCTCTAGAAGAATCAACCAAAATTCCTCTGCTCAAAACCAACTGTCCTGCAAGAGACAATTTAAAAGGTGCAAAATTTTCAAAGGGGACTTTGAAAACTTACTATCCTTCCAGAAGAAGTGAAATTTAGAAGCTGGAAGCAATCAAGAATTAGGCATGTGAATCTTGGACATACTGACTTTAAGCAGGTTGGTTTTAGGAGACCTGAGAAGAAGAATAAGAGAAGGGGACTCTGGAGAGAAATCAAAAGTAGAGAGAGTCTTTAAAATGTGAGGGAACAGATGTTGAGGGGGCTTCCATCTTTTTGTTTTAATTTAATTTTATTTTTTCAGTCTTCCAAGATTCATTGTTTATGCACCAACCCAGTGCTCCATGCATACGTGCCCTCCTTAGTACCCACAACCAGAATCACCTAACCCCCCACTCCCCAGCCCTCCAAAACCCTCAGTTTGTTTCTCAGAGTCCACAGTCTCTCATGGTTCATCTCCCCCTCTGATTTACCCCAATTCACTTTTCCTTTTCTTTTCCTAATGTCCTCGGTGTTATACCTTATACTCCACAAGTAAGTGAAACCATATGATAATTGAGTCTCTCTGCTTGACTTATTTCACTCAGCATAATCTCCTCCAGTCCCATCCATGTTCATATAAAAGTTGGATATTCATCCTTTCTGATGAAGGCATAATACTCCATTGTATATATGGACCATATCTTCTTTATTCATTCGTCGGTTGAAGGGCATCTTGGCTCTTTCCACAGTTTGGCAACTGAAACCATTGCTGCTATGAACACTGAGGTACAGATGGTCCTTCTTTTCACCACATCTGTATCCTTGGGGTAAATACCCAGTAGTGCAATTGCAGGGTCATAGGGAAGCTCTATTTTTAATTTCTTAAGGAATCTCCACACTGTTTTCCAAAGTGGCTGCACCAACGTGCATTCCCACCAACAGTGTAAGAGGGTTCCCCTTTCTCCACATACTCTCAACACTTGTTGTTTACTAGTCTTGTTAATTTTGGCCATTCTAACTGGCATAAGGTGGTATCTCAAAGTGGTTTTGATTTGAAGCTCCTGGATAGCTAGTGATGATGAACATTTTTTCATGTGTCTGTTAGCCATTTGTATGTCCTCTTTGGAGAGGTGTCTGTTCATGTCTTCTGCCCATTTTTTGATGTGATTATCTGTTTTTTGGGTGTTGAGTTTGTGGAGTTTTTTGTAGATCTTGGATATCAGCCCTTTGTCTGTAGTGTCATTTGCGAATATCTTCTTCCATTCCACATGTTGCCTCTTTGTTTTGTTGACTGTTTCCCTCGCTGTGCAGAAGCTTTTGATCTTGATGAAGTCCCCAAAATTCATCTTCGCTTTTGTTTCCTTTGCCTTTGGAGACATATCTTGAAAGAAGTTGCTACCACTGATGTCAAAGAGATTACTGCCTATGTTCTCCTCTAGGATTTGGATAGATTCCTGCCTCACATTGAGGTCTTTTATCCATTTCAAGTTTATCTTTGTGTATGATGTAAGAGAATGGTCAACTTTCATTCTTCTATATATAGCTGTCCAATTTTCCCAGCACCATTTCTTGAAAAGATTGTCTTTTGTCCACTGGATATTTTTTCCTGCTTTGTCGAAGATTAGTTGACCATAGAGTTGTGGGTCCATATCTGGACTCTCTACTCTGTTCCGCTGGCCTGTGTGTCAGTTTTTGTGCCAGTACCATGCTGTTTTGGTGATCACAGCTTTGTAGTAAAGCTTGTAATCACACAACATGATGCCTCCAGTTTTGTTTTTCTTTTTCAACATTTGTTTTCTTTTTCAACATTTCCTTAGCAAGTTGGGGTCTCTTCTGGTTCCATACAAATTTTAGGATTGTTTGCTCCAGCATTTTGATAAATGCTGGTGGAATTTTGATTGGGATGACATTGAAAGTACAGATTGCTCTGGGCAGTATAGATATTTTAACTACATTTATTCTTCTGATCCATGAGCATGGAATGGCCTTCCATCTTTTTGTGTCTTATTCAATTTCTTTCATGAGTGTTCTGTAGTTCCTCAAGTACAGACCCTTTACCTCTTTGGTTAGGTTTATTCCCAGGTATCTTATGGCTCTTGATGTTACAAAAAATGGAATTGATTCTCTGATTTCCTTTTATATATTTTCATTGCTAGTGTATAAAAAAGCAACTGATTTCTGTGTACTGATTTTGTATCCTGCCACAATTCTGAATTGCTGTATGAGTTCCAGTAGTTTGGAGGTGGAGTCTTTTGGGTTTTCCATATAAAGTATCACGTCATCTGCAAAGAGAGAGAGAGTTTGACTTCTTTTTTGGTAATTTGAACACCTTTTATTTCTTTTTATTGTCTGATTGCTGTTGCTAGGACTTCTAGTACTATGTTGAAAAACAGTGGCAGGAGTGGGCATCCTTATCATGTTCCTGATCTCAAAGGGAAGGCTGTCAGCTTTTCCTCATTGAGAGTGATATTCGCTGTGGGTTTTTCATAGATAGACACCTTAAAGAACTGGAAAATCATAATAAACTTAAGCCCACCCCATGCACAAGAAGGGAAATAATCAAGATTAGAGCAGAGATCAATGAGATAGAAACAAGAGATACAGTAGAACACATCAATGAAGCTAGAAGCTGGTTCTTTGAAAGAATCAATAAGAACAATAAACCACTGGCCAAACCAATCCAAAAGAAAAGAGAGAGGACCCAAATTAATAAAATTATGAATGAAAGGGGAGAGATCATGACTAACACCAAAGAAATAGGAACAATCATCAGGAATTATTATCAGTAGTTATAGGCCAGTAAGTTAAGCAACCTAGAAGAAATGGATATGTTCCTGGAAGCCTATGAGCTTCCAAGTCTGAATCAAGAAGAAATTGACAAAATGAATAGACCTATATCTAATAAAGAGATTGAAGCAGTGATCAAAAACCTCCCCAAGGGCGCCTGGGTGGCTCAGTGGTTAAGCCTCTGCCTTCAGCTCAGGTCATGATCTCGGGGTTCTGGGATCGAGTCCCACATCGGGCTCTCTGCCAGGCAGGGAGCCTGCTTCCTCCTCTCTCTCTGCCTGCCTCTCTGCCTACTTGTGATCTCTCTCTGTCAAATAAATAAAATCTTTAAAAAAAAAAAAAAAACCTCCCCAAAAGCAAGAGCCCAGGACCTGACAGATTCCCTGGGGAATTCTACCAAACATTCAAAGAAGAAATAATACATATTCTCCTGAAGCTGTTTCAAAAAATAGAAACAGAAGGAAAACTTCCAGGCTCTTTCTATGAAGCCAGCATTACCCTGATCCCCAAACCAGATAAAGGTCCCGTCAAAAAGGAGAATTTCAGACCAATATCCCTGATGAGCGTGGATGCCAAGATTCTCAACAAGATCCTAGCTAATAGGATCCAACAGTACATTCAAAAGATTACCCACCATGACCAGGTGGGATTTATCACTGGGATGCAAGTGTGGTTCAACATTTGCAAATCAATCAATGTGATAGAACAAATCAATAAGAGAAAAGAGAACACATGGTCCTCTCAATTAATGCAGAAAAAACATTTGACAAGATACAGCATCTGTTTCTGATGAAAATGCTTCAGAGTATAGGGATAGGGGGCTTCCACCTTAGATGCTTCCATCTGTTCTCCAACTGTCTCCATTCAGAGCTCATGTCCCTGCCAGCAGGCCTTAGCATGTCTTGATGAAGGAAAAGTACCAAGTGAAGGTATTGAGACTTCATTTACCATTGGGCAATATTTACCGAAGGATACAACCTAATTGGTGAAGCTCCAGGCCAAAGGTGAACTGCCTCTGAGCATGGTAGGTTGTCAGAAATCCTATAAATCACTCACATTGTTTGCCCCAGAAAGGCAGTTTGAGATGGCATAATACCCAGTTTTTGAGCCTGGCTCAGAGTGTTCTTATTATCCTCTGAATGCAGCAGTGCATAGCAACACAGATGAGTAAAGCAGATGCTCTGTCATCCACTTACAGATGGGGATACAAAGTAGGAGGTAGCTGGATGAAGGTGAACATACACTGGGATGGTGTGGATTCCTGGGCAGAGCCTTTGCACAAAGAAAGAGGAAGGCTTACTTCACTTAACATAATCCCTTCCAGTTCCATCCCTGTCGATGCAAATGGTGGGTATTCATCCCTTCTGATGGCTGAATAATATCCCATTGTATATATGTACCGTATCTTCTTTTTCCATGCATCTGTTTAAGGGCATCTTGGCTTCTTCCACAGTTTGGCTATTGTGGACATTGCTGCTATGAACATTGGGGTGCATGTGCACCTTCCTTTTACTACATCTGTAACTTTGGGGTATATATCTAGTAGTTCAATTGCTGGGTTGTCTGGTAGCTCTATTCTTAACATATTGAGGAACCTCCATACTGTTTTCCAGAGTGGCTGCGCCAGCTTGTATTCCCACCAACAGTGTAAGAAAACAATTATCATGTGGTTTCACACATATGAGGAACATAAGCAATAGCACGGGGGGACCATAGAGGAAGGGAGGGAAATCCAAAGGGGGAGAAATCAGAGAGGGAGAGGAACCATGAGAGACTATGGACACTGGGAAACAATCTGAGGGTTTCAGAGGGGACAGGGTTGGGAGGAGGGGGTAAAAAGGTAATGGGTATTGAGGAGTTCATGTGCTATGATGAGCACTGGTGTAATTTGTAACTAATGAATCATTGAGCACTAGATCAAAAACTAATGGTGTAGTATGCAGTGGTTAACTGAAAATAATTTTTTTAAAAAGGTGGAAGACTGGGGCACACTGCCAGAACCAGAAAATCCAAAGCCATGGGATCCATGAAGCTATTTATTTATACCTAAAAATATCATTCTAGATATAAGTTTTCCAGAACTTTGAGATCCATTCAATGAAAAAAAAAAAGGCCTTACTCTTAGTCCAGTTTTCTGAGTTCCTTACTTGCCTTTAAAGGGTGCTTAAGATCCTGGGGATGCCCAAAACCCTTCTTTGCACACCTCAGGTACACTAACTGAACCAGAGAAGAGAAATATAACTATTCCCAGGCTGGGTACTACTCACATACAGAATTCTGCGTGAATTCTTTGGTCATCTTGAGGTAGAGTGTAAGACAATGACAAGACCCCAAGGCATCACAAAGACACGGGAGGACTGCTTCCCTCAGAATTCAGGATCCTGGGCTTTCCAGATAATATTAAAGAGGAGAAAGTATGAGACTTACAGTCAGGAATACTCGTACCTTGTTTCATGTCTGCCCCTTCTACCTGTGGAACCTCAGGCAGGTATGTCACCTCTATGTCAATTTTCTTATCGGAACACCAGAAACAACAATCTCCATCTCACAGAAATAGTGTTGAGACCACCTGGGCAGGGAACTCATCCAAACAAGCCACAAATTAAAGCTCATGCCTCCAGACCCTTGCCCATACTTAACCTTTCAAGGTGTTGAGTTTAGTGTCTGCAGTAGCTGGCTGACAGCTCTTTTATGTGGCCTCTTCTTACTTGGGGATGGGGAGAGGAGGTTGTGGTCTCTCATCAGGGGCAGAGGAGCAGAAAAACAAAGTTCAAAGGCCTAGAAGTTAATGGTGATTTGATCTGTAAGTTCTGCCCAGGAAGTTCATGTTGGTCATATCACAGACTCTTTCCTTTGACACTCTCCCATTCCAAAGTATTGGATTTTCTTTGATATGAGCAGTATATCCTCCTAACCTAGGAGGAACACTGTATACATTATCACAGTCCTGGCCACTCAAACAGACCAAAATCTTGAGTCTATCAGACGTGTATGAGTCTATCCATAGGTAGACTAAAGGGTAGTTTGTATATCTATTTGCCTTAGACTTGCTCATGCTGGTAAGGTCCCACTCAATAGCATCCCTGTATTGATTCTCTCTTGCTAATGAAAACATAACACCATCTTCCCCTAAATGCCCTGGGGGTTTTATGTGGATAAAAAGAGACTGAGTAAGAAGGAGTTTATGAAAGACAGATGGCCAGCACCAACATCTTGGTACAAGTTTGTGGATTGAGGGCTAGGGGGATTTTCCCACCAAATATCAGAGAAGAGCATTGTAGAGAGCACTCATACCCATGATTTCGAGCTTATTAGAAAAAAAGAAGAGTCAAGTGGGCAAGGGCCAGACCAAGGAGCAGACCTCCTTCTTCCAAACTCTATGTCCAGGAATATTTCATACACTGACTGGAGACGTCCATGTACAATGATTTTTCCCCCAGTGTACACTGGATGTATTGAGCAGTGGGAAACGTATGTCAGGATTCTGGGTACTTGACTGAGGAGAGTGGACTGTATAGAGACAAATAGTAGAATCTGAGGACCTGGGTACAAAGATGTGGGAGCAAACAGAAGGGAAGTCTGATGGGGACTGCAAAAGGTGCCACACCTAAAATGATTGAATTGTGGATTCCCAAGTCATCACTTTCTATGGCTGGAAAATGATGTTCCTTGCAGGGCTGTCACAGCCCTGCCCAGCATCTGGCTCAGATGTTGGGCTTCTGTAGTGGTCTGTTTAAGGAGCATAGTCACTGAGAGTGCCAAGGAGGTTCCTCCCAGGACCTCTGGGACCATTTTGTTCTGGACCATTCAGATGGGTTTGCAATAAAGCTTTGTAGAATTTAGGAAAACAGCACACCTTTGCTCTTACTTTTGCTCTCTCTATATTTTATACAGACACACACATATACATATACATATATATACATACCTTTACATATTTAAACACATTCATATGTATACACATATACATGTATATAAAGACATACATGTAGATACACAATATATACACACATACACATATACACACACATATATATACAGACAGGCATATATATGCATGTAGATATGTATATATACATGTCCATATAAGGATATGGATTAATGTATACATACATACAATTATTGTGTGTATGTACATATTATTATATATGAATATATGTATACATGCACACACATATATTACACATATACATAATACCTGCATACATATTTTTGATCTGTAATGTGCCTATGTGTTCTTCTAAAACAGTAAGCTTGTATTGTTGGTGTCTGCTCTCATAGTCCCCATTCCTGAACTCTCTAGAAATCGTAGTGATTGCTTAGCCACAGGTATTTGCATTTTTTAAAAAGATTTATCTATTTCTCTGAGAGAGAGAGAAGGGGAAGGGCAAGAGGTAGAGGGAGAAAATCCCAAGAAGACCCCCTGATGAGCATGAGACTGAGGTGAGCTCTATCTCAGGACCCTGAGATCATGATATGAGCCGCAAGCAAGAGTCCATGGAGTCAAGTGGGAAGAGCTCCAGGAGGCAGGCAGGCCTTGCTGGAGGCAGGTGTGCAGTGTTACTCAGGTCCAGTGATTCCTGCTGGGCATCAGTAAAGGATTGCCCAGAGGAGGAAACCTGCCTCTCTCAGGCCAGAGCCTCTGGTCCACCTCAGAAGCATTCCAGGGCTCCTGGTATTAGTGGAGCTTCTCCATCTCTCCTCGGACCTGCCCTTGGACCAGGAGATCTTAGGAAAGAGATCACCATCAACCAGCACTTGGACCAGGAGACCTTAGGAAAGAGATTATGATCAACGAGTGCTTGGACCAGGAGACCTTAGGAAAGAGATTATGATCAACCAGTGCTTGGACCAGGAGACCTTAGGAAAGAGATTATGATCAATCAGCACTTGGACCAGGAGACCTTAGGAAAGAGATTATGATCAACCAGCACTTGGACCAGGAGACCTTAGGAAAGAGATTATGATCAATCAGCACTTGGACCAGGAGACCTTAGGAAAGAGATTATGATCAACCAGCACTTGGACCAGGAGACCTTAGGAAAGAGATTATGATCAACCAGCAGCACAGACATCATCAGACACAGGTTGGCGGTAAGGACATGCTCTGCAGGAGTGCTTCCTCACATAGCCTGACTCTGCGAGCATCTTCCCAGGGCTTGGCCAGGCCCCAAACACCCTGGGAGAGACTATTAAGAGAGGCAAGTTTACTTGCCGGGGCCCACATAGGGAGTGACCTCCCACATCTACAACCAGTGCTCCCTACCATGTGGGTACACCATGATGCCCGCTGACATATTTCTTGCCACTGTCATGAGCCCCTCAACCATGAATTCTACTGGAAGCAGCTGCTCTTCTCCATCATGATAACTGGTGTCCTGGCCTGTGTTCCACAGAGCTCTCTGGACACTCCACCCTGCCCCAGTGGACTTGGAAGCTATGCCTAGAAGGCTTTGACTAGGACGAGTGTTTGCCTGGCCAGCACTCCATGTTCTGGCCTATGGAACAGCTGTGTGTTCCGTGGTAGGTCGAGCGGAGGAGTGGGGACCCCTGTAAGGCCTTGATTCTCATGGAGGCAGAGGAGGGAGCACCTGTAAATTCTGCCATGACCTGGGTGTCCAAAAAGCCAAGTCCCAGCCTGTGGAGAATTGTTGATCAGGCTGGTCTGTCTGACAGACACACAGCCTCATGGTTGTCATTCCTTCTGCAGTCATTATCCTCTTTTCATGCACCAGCCATGCTCCTTCTCTATGTCAGTGCACGTGGGAGGACTCTAGAAGTATCTTCTACATCTCATACACCATGATAATGGTCAATTCCTGCCTCATTTCCATCCTTTGGGTTCCCCCATGCTCACAAGTTGGTCCATACTGATGCCTTCACCCACAAAGTGTGCCCCACTGCCACCTCGGGTAGTAGTTTGTGTCATGACAAACCCAGGGTGCCTAATTAAGGAACTATAGGAAATTATCTGAAATGCAAGTATTGGGTTGAGGCACTGAGCAAACCAAGGGTCCAGACTAACACCCTCCTCTAGCCACAGCATGACCTCTCACTCTCTTTTGCTTTAAGCATGCCACTTAACTTCCCTTGGATTGGTTTTCTTCATTGTAAAGGGACAGTAATCTGAACCTCACAAGGAGATTGGGAAGAATGGGGTGAGGGTGGGACAAGTTTAAGAAGAGGCCTCCCTGGGGACCCCCTACTCTGTGACCAGGGTCTAGCCTCCATCTGCCTCACATTTAACTTGGCCCTTTTGACCCTAGGCTGAGGAATGTTTTGGTTAGCATTGGGAGATACCACACATGAGAAGTTTCTCCCCTGGGTGTACTGGCTCAGTAAGCAGATCAGCAATGAGGCTGGACCTCTGGGACTTGGCAGTGGTGCAGGGACCAACAGGAGAGAGAATACAGAAGAATGACAAGAGGAGAGAGATAAGAGACCTGGACCCAGAGAGGGGGCCCCTCTGGGGTCTGCACAGGGTCCTCAATGGTCACAAGCACTGGGACTAAGTAGGCAGGTCTGTGGACATTTGTTCTGTTTTATTTGACAGGAACAAATAGTTCAGACAGTGGAGTGGGTGCATTCCTGTTGATATCCTCTTGTCTGGGTTCTGAGGTCCCCATGCCTTGGCATGAATAGAGGTTTGGGGGAGTGGCCCAGCCCTCTCACCCACTCACTGGAGGCTCATGCAAATATTCCCACAGAAGGTTGAACAACATATGTTATTTGCTTGACAATCTTGGTGATATTCACAGGGGCGTCTGCACATATATATGTTGGTATGCTTTTCACAGACCTCGATTTCTTTGATCAGCTCTATTTCTGAAACAGAGCAGGAACAGGGTCAGTGCAACCAGATCCCTTGAGAGCACTCCCTTCAAGCTTAAAGCCTCTCCCAAAGACCCCAGAACCCAGGTCCCACATATGACACTCTTGGACTTTGCAGGGAAATCACTTTCTGCCCTTCACTCATTTGTGGTGATTGGTAGTATCTTAAATCCTATAAGATATAACCTATCCCTTAAATCCCAAAACCTATAATCCTATAACCCCTTCCTCAACAGATCTCAATACCTGGCCTTCCCGGGCCCTCTGGGTACTCTGCAACCAGGACCCTGTCTCCCATGTTAGTCATGGCCTTGGTGATGCCTCCCATAGAATCTACACTCTGAGAACTCAGCAGAGACTGAGACATCCTACAGACCCTCTCCACTCTCCAGAATCTGCAGGGTCTAGAGAGGAAGGTGACTTG
>PISX010034441.1:0-13988 GCA_004024625.1 Mellivora capensis
TTCTCCACATCCTCTCCAACACACGTTGTTTCCTGTCTTGCTGATTTTGGCCATTCTAACTGGTGTGAGGTGGTATCTCAATGTGGTTTTGATTTGTATCTCCCTGATGGCTAGTGATGATGAACATTTTTTCATGTGTCTGATAGCCATTTGTATGTCTTCATTGGAGAAGTGTCTGTTCATATCTTCTGCCCATTTTCTCATATGATTATCTGTTTTGCATGTGTTGAGTTTGAGAAGTTCTTTATAGATCCTGGATATCAAACTTTTGTCTGTACTGTCATTTGCAAATATCTTCTCCCATTCCGTGGGTTGCCTCTTTGTTTTGTTGACTGCCTCCTTTGCTGTGCAGAAGCTTTTGATCTTGATGAAATCCCAAAAGTTCATTTTTGCTTTTGATTCCTTTGCCTTTGGTGACATATATTGAAAGAAGTTGCTGTGGCTGATATCAAAGAGGTTACTGCCTAGGTTCTCCTCTAGGATTCTGATGGATTCCTGTCTCACATTGAGGTCCTTTATCCATTTCGAGTTTATCTTTGTGTATGGTATAAGAGAATGGTCGAGTTTCATTCTTCTACATATAGCTGTCCAATTTTCTCAACACCATTTATTGAAGAGACTGTCTTTTTTCCACTGTATATTTTTTCCTGCTTTGTCGAAAATTATTTGACCATAGAGTTGAGGGTCCATATCTGGGCACTCTACTCTATTCCATTGGTCTATGTGTCTGTTTTGATGCCAGTACCATGCTGTCTTGGTGATCACAGCTTTGTAGTAAAGCTTGAAACCAGGTAATGAGATGCCACCAGTTTTATTTTTGTTTTTCAACATTTCCTTAGCGATTCAGGGTCTCTTCTGATTCCATACAAATTTTAGGATTATTTGCTCCAGCTTTTTGAAAAATATCAGTGGAATTTTGCTGGGAATGGCATTAAAAGTATAGATTGTTCTAGGTAGTATAGACATTTTAACAATGTTTATTCTTCCGATCCAAGAACATGGAATGGTCTTCCATCTTTTTACGTCTTCTTCAATTTCTTCCATGAGTGTTCTGTAGTTCCTCGAGTACAGATCCTTTACCTCTTTGGTTAGGTTTATTCCCAGGTATCTTATGGTTCTTGGTGCTATAGTAAATGGAATCAATTCTCTAATTTCCCTTTCTGTATTTTCATAGTTGGTGTATAAGAAAGCCACTGATTTCTGTACATTTGAGGATAGTTTTTTAACAAAATTTTTCAGATTTTGAAAATCAGTGGCATAGGAAAAAAAAAGTGATACTCAATACATGCATCTAAACTTTACCCCTCATACAACAGTGAACCCAAATTTATGACATCAATGAATTAAAATGATCCATAAATTATAAAACTTTTAAAAAGGATGCACAGGAGAGTATTTTCAGGATGTAGGGATTGGTGGGTTCTTAATCATAGCACTTAAATCAAACTACACAAAAGAAAACATTAGATAAATAGGACTTTACCAATATTGAAAACTTTTACTCTACTAAGAACTTTGCTCATATTAGGAGCACAAATATAAAAGCTATAGACTAGGTGAACATTTTTGCAAGCCACATTATCTGACAAAGAATTTCTAAGTAGAACATGTAAAGAACTCTCAATATTCAATAGGAAAAAACAAACAAACTAACTAACTAACAATCCAAACAGAAAGTGGACAGAAAACCATGAACAGACATTACATCAAAAATAACATGTGGGCACCTGGGTGGCTCAGTTGGTTAAGCAACAGCCTTCAGCTCAGGTCATGATCCCAGAGTCCTGGGATCAAGTCCCACATTGGGCTCCCAGCTCCATGGGGAGTCTGCTTCTCCCTTGACCTCCCTTCTCATGCTCTCTCTCTCTCTCTCTCTCTCTCTCTCAAAATAAATAAATAAAAATATTTAAAAAACAAAAAACATGCAGGTGGCAAATAAGCATAAGAAAAATGTTCAACATCTCTTGCCATTATAAAAAGACAAATGAAAACCTGGCTGAGTCATCAGTACTACCTGCCTTTTAGGACAGCTGGTTAATGTAAAATACAGTAAAAATATCAAATGTTGGAAAGAGCCAGCTCTCCTATATTGCTGGTGTAAAGGTAAAGGCAAGATCCATTCTGGTAAGACTGTTTGATAGGTTCTACAGAAACAAAACATAAATAATCTAGTAAGCACTCTCCTGACCCAGAGAATGAAAATTTGAGATGCCATTAAACATGGTGCACAGTTTGTTTTTTCATATTAATTTCTAACTGTTGAAAAGTACGGAAACAGCCAAAAGGGTTGAAGACTGCCTCTGTGAAGGGACCTTCTGAAATACCTATGGCTTCAGGGAATCTATAAATCTACCTCTCTACCTCTTTACCTATCTGTAGTAGTGATCTACCTGTCAGCAGACCCCTAATACTAGCAGGCCCATCCTGGCTCATTGGAGCTCTAAGCGTCCCTAAAGGCCCCAGAACTCTAATATGTGGGGGTCGAACAACAGTGAAGGAGGCAGGATGGGTCCAGTGCTGGTCTGTGATTTGGCGGATGCTGTCCTGTGATGCCCTATAGTCCTAAGAGGGAAAGATGGCCAGGTATGAAACAGAGACATCTCGCACACTGCTACCTTCCCAAAGCTGATGTTTTGCCTTTGGGGAGGAAAGGTCAGGACCAGGACCTGGCTCACAGTCTACTCTCCCTTATTCTTTACCTCCTCTATATTGCACCTGCCTCTGCCTTTGTAGATCTCCTCCCTAAACCTGCCTTCTCCTGCCTCCTCCTCACACAATCACCTCCTAGCCAATTTGCCTCCATTTTTAATATGAAGGAGTGGAGACTGAAGGGTTGAACAGCTCCGGGGGTGGCAGCCAACCCAGGGGCCTGATGTTTGTGAAACCATTGGTACAGTGAGCAAGGTCTGAGAAACTAATCACAGGAGTTTTTGAGTGCTATGATCACATAAGCGACCCATATCCCCTTATATTTATGTGACCTGGACTCTACCAGCCTTCACACTGGCTCCTGAAAACAGCACCATCAAATCAACTCAGACTTCGTCCATCTTATGAATGCAAGCCTCCCACTTCTCATGTTCCCCTGAAGTTTACTTCCAACATGCAGGGGAATCTTCCTCATCGTCCCTATCTGTGTATGCCCAGGTGCTATGAGCACACTGCCATGACTGAGCTCAGCCCAGGAGCCGCAGCTCTAGGCACTTACCCTACAAACTCAGTTGGAGTCAAATGTAGAAGCCAGATCACTGGCATTTGCACCACACCTGCACCTGCACTCTACATCCCTGGAGCTAAGATGGACCATAGCCCAGAAAAGGCAAGCCAGGAATCTCACCTTCCAACTCCATTCTGACCCCCAGTGTCCATTTTATCAGAAGGTCAGCACTACCTCTTGGAAGTGGCCCCATTCTTCATACCCAAGCAAACCATACAGTCTCCAAGGTGCACCTGTTCCCACGTCTCTCCCACTGCAACTTACTCTGTGCAAACACCCATGAACCTAAAGCACCCAATATGAATCTCACATGTCTCCCCAATTGCTGAAGTGCTTCTTTGGTTAAAATGGAGCCCATCAGTCCTGCCACTCATACCATTCTGCCTCCTGGTTTCACCCAAACCTACTCACCCAGAGACAGGGAATTGTACCCTGCTTCTGGAGTCCCTCTACACTTCTTTCCTGATCTTGTCACATTTGTTTTTCCAAGGACTGCATCACAGACTAAACTGTCCTGGACTAACAGCTGATTTCCTGGCCACAGTATGGAGCCATAACATGAGGGGCCAACCTCAAATATAGTAAAAATCTGAAAAAAAGTTTTCTGTCAATACTATCTGCAGAAATACCTGTGTACAGACATACTGGTTCTCTTTTCCTTCCATTAAGAATGGTGCTGAACTTAGGTCCTCTTCTTTGGTTCTAGATGTAAGTATGTCTGAACGTGTTGATGGGGACAGGCAGATTATGCTCAGTGTCAGCTCTGCATACTTACCCAATGTATTCTCAGAGCCATGGAGACCCAAGCCTCAGTAGAATGTGATGACTCATAAGGGATGGTAGTGACTCTAAGACAGGCTGCCCTTTACAATCACCCAGGGGTTGTTATTTGCAAATTAGATATTTAGAAATAATCATTTTTGTTGTTGTTGTTGTTGTTGTTGTTTTTTAAATGATTTATTTACCTAATAATCAAAATCATACCATACCACTACTCTGGGAGATGAATACCTATTTCCCAACTCCCCTTCTATGCCGTAGTGGGTGGATGCGCAAACATTAACACTCGGACACTGCTTGTAAGGCAGAAACATCCAGGAAGACCTTCATTTGAATGAAGCACTTCTCCAACTCATGGAGCTGAGCCTACCCATCACTGCACTTCTTGGCTTCTTGTTTTAAGGCCTCTACCTCTCCCTTGAGGATATAACACTTCTCCTTCAACTGAAGGATTTCAGCCTATGACACTACAGTGCTCAGGTCCTGAGTCTCCTCCACAATTTCCTCCCATTGCCCTTCCTCATTTAGAGACCTAAGTTTTAATACAAAGTCTCCTTTGACTAGTTCAGAGCTGAATTGTTGGTCTCCACATTCGAGAGCACACAGTGAAACCGCTGTCCAGGTGCCTGCTAGGCCTATCCGAAAGCTCAGTTATTGGTGTACAGATCCAAGGGTACATAGTGAACTCACTCTCACCATGCCTGCTTGGCCTCGCACAGACCTGGTTTTTTGGTCTACTGGCCCAAGTGCCCATGGTAAGCCTGCTATAAACATTCCTACCTGTTTGAGCACAGAACTGATTTGTTGGTTTTGAGCTCCAAGGGCCCATGGTGCACCTACTTACCACGTGCCTGCTTGGCATATCAGACAGCTGAGTTTGTCTCCAGGTCCAAGGGCACATGATGAACCTGTTTTCCAGGTGTCTGCATAGCCTCGTGCAGAGCTTCAATGTTTTTCTCTAGGTCCAAGGGCACATCGTGAGCTTGCTGCCCAGGCATCTGCTTGACCTATCAGACAGCTCAGTTTATGGTCTCCAGGTCCATGGGCACATGGGGGCCTTGCTGTCAAGTTGAGTCCTTGGCCATGCATAGAGCTGAGTTGTTTGTCTTGATGTCCAAGGGCACATGGTGAGCCTCTGGTCTGGGTGTCTGTCTGCTTGGCTTAGCCCAGATCTCCTTCGTTGGTCTCAAGGTCCAAGGGTACATGGTAAGCCTGCTGTCCTGGTGCCTGCTTGGCCTAGTAGAGACCTGATTTTGTGGTTTCCAGGTTTATGGGACCTTGGGGACCCAGCTGTGAAGTTACCAGCTTGGCTTGTCACAGAGGTGCATTGTTGGTCTCCAGGTCCAAGGGCACATGATTAACTGACTGTCTGCATGCCTCCTTAACCCATTAGACAACTCAGTTGTTATTCTCCTGGTCTAAGGACACATGGTAAGTCTGTTGTCAAGGTGGCCACTTGGCCAAGCAAAGAGCTGAGTTGTTGGTCTGCAGGTCCAGGGGCACATGTTGAGCCTCTTGTTAAGGTGTCTGCTTGTTCTAGCCCAGATCTCCTTTCTTGGGCCCAGGGTCCAAGGGCACATATTTCCTCCACTATCAAGGTGCCTGTTTAGCCCAAAAGACAGTTCACTTGTTGCTCACTAGGTACAGGGGCACATGGTGAAACTTTTGTCAAGGTGCCCCCTTTTTCAGGCAAAGAGCTGAGTTTTTGGTGTCAAGGTCCTAGGGCACATGGTAAGCCAAAAGTCTAGATGTCTGCTTGGCTGCTTGGCTTAGCCCAGAGCTCCTTTACTGGTCTCCAGTTCCAAGAGCACACAGTGATCCAGCTGTCCACATGCCTGTTTAGCCTAGTAGAGACCTGATTTTGTGGTTACCAGGTCCATGGGCCCATGTTGAGCCAGCCATGAAGTTGCATGTTTGGCTTGTCACAGAGCTGCTTTATTGGTCTCCAGGTCCAAGGGCACATGGTTAGCCCACTATGAACATGTCTGTTTAGCCCATTATACACCTCAGTTGTTGGTCTCCAGGTCCAAGGGCACATGGTGAGCCCACTGTCATAGTGCCTGCATGGCCAATCAAAGAGCTGAGTCATTAGTTTCCAGGTGCAAGGGCACATTTTGCGACTCCAGTCTAGTTGTCTGATTGGCCTAACACAGAGCTCCTTTCTTGGGCTCAAGATCCAAGGTCATATACTTATCCCAATGTCAAGGTGCCTCCTTAGCTTATCAGACAGTTAACGTGTTGGTCTTAAGGTCCAAGGGCACATATTTAGCCCACTGTCAAGGTATCTGCCTAGTCTATCAGAAAGCTCAGTTGTTTGTCTCCACGTCCAAGACCACATGGTGGACCTGCTTTCTAGGTGCTTGCTTGGTGTAATAAAGAGCAGATTTATTAGTCTCCATGTCAATGGGAAGATGGTAGGTTGGCCCTTCAGGTACCTGTTTGGCCTACAAGACATCTGAATTGTTGCTCTCCTGGTCCAAGGGCACATATTGAGTATTCTGTCCAGGTGTGTGCTTGGCCTAGTGCAGAGCTGAGTTTTTGGACTCTATGTACAAAGGCACATAGTAATCTGTCTGTTTAGTTGAATCACTTTCCCAGTACAGAGCTGGGATGCAGGACTCATGATTTCTTGGCAAGCCTGTTCTCTGAGCATACTTGCCTTGTGTTGCATTGGGCTAGTCAACTTGATATATGTAGGTTCCTTGACCAACATTGGATGTGTGATTCATCTGCCCAATGTCAAACGAGATCAGAAGCCTCCTAGTCTTTGGGTTCCTGGCAGGTGCTCTGTTCTGAGGACTGAATTTCTCTTTGTTATGCTGCTTTTGAGGATTTATGGTCTGTGGGCTCCTGTTTGGCCAGGTTTCTGGGGAATTTTGTCTGCTGCTGAGCTGTTTTAGACAGTTCTCAGTCTGAGGACCAGTGTTCCAATGACTAACACTGCATACAGAGATGTGGGGATTCCTTTTCCCAGTACCTACTTGTTTTTTTTCTAAAATTTCTCTCTGTCTGATGTCTCCAGATATCCCACACATTGTGAACATCTGATTTAGCTGGATGTTCAGAGCATTCATGTGCCCTGTACTGAGCCAAGTTGGAGGGCTCCAGAGTAATAGTGTGTCCAGTGTTCACTAAGGACGTGGATTCAGCTTTCCTGTAATTAATACACCTGTGACCCCAAAGCTGTGGGTCCCAGATGACTGAGAATTCATGATACCCTGATGTCCACTATCCCACTCCCACGTGCCAAATGAGAATGTCTCCCTGAGGACCTGGGCCAGCCTCATAGTGCAAAATCTGTCTGGGAGTTGCCATGTATGGGTTTGGAGGACTCTCAGCACCACACAGGGGCACAAACGTAGGTGCTAACATGAAGGTGGTGTGTAGAGTATTGGAGAGAGTCCCAGGGCAGGAGGGTGGACAGGGGGCTTTCCATGGGTATAGGAAGAGAATAGGGCAAAGAAGTCAAGGAAAAGCGGGAAGAGCTGTGACTGAACCTCCATCTCTCTCCTCAGTGCAGCTTGGGCTGTTTCTGAACTTTTATAACAGCCCCAAGACATCACAATGTCATCTTCATGTGATATCACCACCATGTGATGTCACCACTATGCCCTGGCCAATCACCAGGGATTTCACAGATTGACCTCATTTTGGTGACAAATCACCAGACAGGTAAGCTGGTCAATTACAGATGGCTTTCTCAGTGACACTCCTGCTATCATCACCTGGAAACCAAGTTTCAAAGGGAAACACTTAAGCTGTCCTTCCAGATGAAAAATTAATATTTGATTTATATTTATAGTGACGATTATGTTGAGGTTGAAAGATTTAAATAATACAAAGGTAAATGTCTCAGTTAGAGGCACCATTAATTGAAACACTGACATGGATATTAATGAAGACATGGGCCATTATACCCCATGAAAGAACACAATTGTATGTAAGTCACACAGCATAGCAATAGAGCAAAGGCTCTCATCTCATCCACCAAAGCTTAAATATAGTGGAGAAAATGGCAGGCATTATGGTTAGTACATCTTCCTACAATAAACCTAAACCCAGAAGGGATGAAGCTGTGTCACAAGTAATTATCAGTGTGCCAATATCATACTGCCATTCAGCTCTCATAAAAGGGGGACAACAAAATCCATCCTGTCACCAGGTTCACATTCTTCATGTCCAGCATCCAATCAGAAAATTCTGGAGGGAGAGTTAAATTTTTCTCCTCCCTCAAATACAAGTACTTACTTATCAAATCATTCTGAACACTCAAGAAATCGATCAAAGATGTAATAGTATAAATGCTGCAAGGCTACAAGTAGAAAAGTGACCACCATTTGGAATGAAGGATGGAGACTTGACACTGGTGTGATATAGCTGAAAATATGGTGGAGCGGAGAGAGTCTCCTTCTGGAAGATACCACTAAGCATTATACTGGGGAACAAAATCAGAACTTTTTTTAAAACATTTTATTTATGTATTTATTTGACAGAGATCACAAGTAGGCAGAGAGGCAGGCAGAGAGAGAGGGGGAAGAGGAAGCAGACTCCCGACTGAGCAGAGAGCCCGATGCAAGGCTCAATCTGAGGACCCTGAAATCATGACCTGAGCCGAAGGCAGAGGCTTAATCCACTGAGCCACATCGGTGCCCCCAAATTCAGAACTTTTAAAAATATGGATAAAGAAGAGGTGGTACATAGATACAATGGAATATTACTCAGCTACCAAAAAAGTGAAAATTTGGTCATTTATAATGATGTGGATGGAGCTAAAAGGTATAATGCTAAGTGAAATAAATCAGTCACAGAAAGGCAAATGCCGTATGATTTCTCTCGAAAGAGTAATATAAGAAACAAAACCAAAGAACATAGGGGAGGCGATGGAAAAAATAAGACAAGATGTGTATAGAAAGGGAGGCAAACCATGAGACTCAACACTAGGGAACAAACCAAGGGTTGCTTTGGGGAGGTAGCTGGGACATGGGGTAACTGGGTGGTGGATATTACAAGGGCATTTGATGGAATGAGCCCTATTTATTATATGCAGCTGATGTATCACCAAATTATGTCCCTGAAACTTAAAAAAAAGAAAGTAATGTGTTTTGAGACATTCCATAGTTGCTCCCCACCCAGCACATAGGAAGTTCTCATAAATTACTTGTTGAAAGAGTGAGCTGCCAGATGGAACTGTCTCATCCCTAAGCTGATACACAGGCTCAAGAACCCAGGGGAGAAAATAGGATCAGAGAAGTGGTCTCTGAAACTTGGGGATAGATGGGCTTCCCCATGTGGACCAGGAAGAGAAGAAGAACATGTGTCCTAGGAGTGAACACCAACCAAAGGGGAACACAGGAAAACGATGGCAAAGGAAGCTAAAACAGAAATCTGCAAGGAAGGGAACTAGAAGTAAATTACCACAGATGTGAAAAGTGGAGTTTCCCCAAGAAACCAGTTACCTTTGGCCCCTAGACAGGCTGACTGAGGATAATTCCTACTGGACTGCCTTTCAGTTTCTGTCACTCTCAGAAAATCCCATTTCTGTTATATATGTACACTTTGTGAATCATTTTTTGAAGCATAGTTCACACACAATATTTTGTTAACATCAGGTGAACAATGATTGGACAAGGTTCTACCTTATATTATAATGACCACAAGTATAGCTACCATCTGTCACCAGAGACACTATTGCAATACAATCGATCATATTCCCTAGCTGTGCCTTTCATCCCTGTAACTTATTCATTCAACAATAGGAAGACTGTGTCTCCTACACCCCTTCACCCATTTCTTCCATGAACCCCTCACCTCCCTTCTTAGAATCATCTGTTTGTTCTCTATATTTCCATTCCTGATTCTGCTTTTTGTTTGTTTATTCATTGGTTTTGCTTTTCAGAATCCAGTCAGGAGTGAAATATTATAGTATTTGTCTTTCATGTCTTACATATTTAACTTAAGTGTATGCCCTTTTGGTCCATCCATGTTCCAAATGGCAAAAATCTTGTCCTTTTTTGTGGATGAATAATTTTCCATTGTTGATATATACCAACTTTTCATTATCTATTAATCTATTTGTTATACATAATATGATTTATTAATTTTCAATTGAAAAAAAATTACAAAAAGAACAAATCATCTTACTCTCACATCTATGTGCATTGTGGACACTTCCAGAGGACACTAACATTTCTAACAATGTTAGAAAACATTGTTTCTTGGGGCATGATGGCAGCTGAGTAGGTACCTTGTTTTATGTAGTCCATCGAATATAGCTGCATATCTATCAAACCATTCTGAACACACACAAATTCAAACTGAGATGGAAGAAGATTTATCTGGATCTCCACAAGCAGAAAAATGACATTTTTTTTCTGGTAGGGGGTGTTGAAACTTGAATCTTCTGGGGAAATATTCCAAGATAAACAGAAAGTTGAGGGACCCGCCACCATAAGCTGGCCACCAAAAAGTGATATAACATTCCTGGATCGTGCAAGTGACTCACTCAGCCAGGATACGAGAGTGCCTGCAATTGGGGACCAGCATTATCTTGGAGTCTGGTTGAAAGAACTAAAAAAGAGCAAAGGATCATAGGGGGATATTGGGGTAATTGGGCAATTAGGGACAGGGGCTTAAGCCCGCCAACCCAGGACAACCACCAATGGTGCTGAGCCAGAGAGGGTGCAGGGAAGAAGCCAGGTCTTGGTCCCTGAGCCACCAGGATGACTGAGAACTTCTGGGTGGTGGTGCCCTTGAGGGTGAGGGAGCCTCACCAGCCAGCAGTTCCACAGCCCTGTGCACTCTGAACGTGCACCCATGCTACGTGACTGGAATCTGAGTTGAACCCTACACCCTCTCCTGAGAGAGGTTCATGCAGGCACAAGCCAGCCAGCTCTGACTGGGATCCGGAGAGTCTGAGCACTCCCAGCCCAGGCCAGCGTGAAAAATCTCAGAGTGCTCTCTCTACTTGGGACCTCTCTGGGGGTCTGGAGCTTCCCAGACAGCCACGGCTGGTATTTCTTGTGGTTTTGGGTACAAGCAGGACTTCCTGTGACCCCAGAGACCGTGACTGGGAATGTGCTCTGCCAGTGGCAGAGGGGGAATTTATGTGCTCTGGAGCACCCAGAGGGGAACAGACTGATGCTTCTCTCTGAGAGGGAGGCCTAGGTGCAGTTTACTTTCCTCTGAACCTCCAAATAACCGCCAAAAGCCACCAAGGGGAGAGAAAACAAAGGAACAAACAAAAAACTTCCAGACAACAAAAACGTGAAAAACTGGTTTCCTTAGTGTCCAGCTCCTTGATGAGGGCAAGAGGAATTAACTCTAGCAACACTCCCTAAAATCCCACGCGGCAGGCCCCTCCCCCAGAAAACCAGCCCCCCCCCAAAAATCATCAAGGGGAAAACCACCACTATTTCATAGATACAACTTTTATTTTTTATTTATTTTTTATTATTTTATTTCTTTTCAGCGTAACAGAATTCATAGTTTTACACCACACCCAGTGCTCCATGCAATGCGTGCCCTCAACAATACCCACCACCAGGCTCCCCCAACCTCCCACACCCCACCCCTTCAGAACCCTTGGGTTATTTTTCAGAGTCCATAGTCTCTCATGGTTCATCTCCCCCCCCAATGTCCCACAACTCCCTTCTCCTCTCCATCTCCCCATGTCCTCCATGTTATTTGTTATGCTCCACAAATAAGTGAAACCATATGATAGTGGACTCTCTCTGCTTGACTTATTTCACTCAGCATAATCTCTTCCAGTCCCGTCCATGTTGCTACAAAAGTTGGGTATTCATCCTTTTCGATGGAGGCAAAATACTCCATAGTGTATATGGACCACATCTTCTTTATCCATTCGTCTGCTGAAAGGCATCTTGGTTCTTTCCACAGTTTGGCGACTGTGGCCATTGCTGCTATAAACATTGGGGTACAGATGGACCTTCTTTTCACCACATCTATATCTTTGGGGTAAATACCCAGGAGCGCAATTGCAGGGTCATAGGGAAGCTCTATTTTTAACTTCTTGAGGAACCTCCACACTGTTCTCCAGAGTGGCTGCACCAACTTGCATTCCCACCAACAGTGTAAGAGTGTTCCCCTTTCTCCACATCCTCTCCAACACATGTTTTTTCCTATCTTGCTGATTTTGGCCATTCTAACTGGTGTGAGGTGGGATCTCAATGTGGTTTTGATTTGTATCTCCCTGATGGCTAGTGATGATGAACATTTTTTCATGTGTCTGATAGCCATTTGTATGTCTTCATTGGAGAAGTGTCTGTCCATATCTTCTGCCCATTTTTTGATGTGATTATCTGTTTTGCATGTGTTGAGTTTGAGAAGTTCTTTAGAGATCCTGGATATCAAACTTTTGTCTGTACGGTCATTTGCAAATAACTTCTCCCATTCCGTGGGTTGCCTCTTTGTTTTGTTGACTGTCTCCTTTGCTGTGCAGAAACTTTTGATCTTGATGAAGTCCCAAAAGTTCATTTTTGCTTTTGTTTCCTTTGCCTTTGGAGACATATCTTGAAAGAAGTTGCTGTGGCTCATATCAAAGAGGTTACTGCATATGCTCTCCTCTAGGATTCTGATGGATTCCTGTCTCACACTGATGTCCTTTATCCATTCCCAGATTATCTCTGTGTACAGTGTAAGAGAGAAGTTGAGTTTTATTCTTCTACATATAGCTGTCCAATTTTCCCAATACCATTTATTGAAGAGACTGTCATTTTTCCACTGTATATATTTTCCTGCTTTGTCGAAAATTATTTGACCATAGAGTTGAGGGTCCATATCTGGGCTCTCTACTCTGTTCCATTGTTCTATGTGTCTGTTTTGATGCCAGTACCATGCTGTCTTTGTAATCACCGCTTTGTAGTAAAGCTTGAAACCAGGTAATGAGATGCCACCAGTTTTATTTTTGTTTTTCAACATTTCCTTAGCGATTCAGGGTCTCTTCTGATTCCATACAAATTTTAGGATTATTTGCTCCAGCTCTTAGAAAAATACCAGTGGAATTTTGATGGGAATGGCATTAAAAGTATAGATTGCTCTAGGTAGTGTAGACATTTTAACAATGTTTATTCTTCCGAACCAAGAACATGGAATGGTCCTCCATCTTTTTACGTCTTCTTCGATTTCTTTCACGAGTGCTCCGTAGTTCCTCGAGTACAGATCCTTTACCACTTTGGTTAGGTTTATTCCCAGGTATCTTATGGTTTTTGGTGCTATAGCAAATGGAATCGATTCTCTAATTTCACTTTTTGTATTTTCATTGTTAGTGTATAAGAAAGCCACTGATTTCTGTACATTGACTTTGTATCCTGCCACGTTACTGAATTGCTGTATGAGTTCTAGTAGTTTGGGGGTGGAGTCTTTTGGGTTTTCTATATAAAGTATCATGTCATCTGCCAAGAGAGAGAGTTTGATTATTCCTTGCCAATCTGGATAACTTTTATTTCTTTTTGTTGTCTGATTGCTGTTGCTAGGCCTTCTAATACTATGTTGAACAAGAGTGGTAAGAGTGGGTATCCTTGTCGTGTTCCTGATCTCAACGGGAAGGCTGTGAGCTTCTTCCCATTGAGGATGATGTTTGCTGTGGGTCTTTCATAGATAGCTTTTATGAAGATCAGGAATGTTCCCTCTATCCCTATACTTTGAAGTGTTTTAATCAGGAACGGATGCTGGATTTTGTCAAGTGCTTTTCCTGCATCAATTGAGAGGACCATGTGCTTCTTCTATCTTCTCTTATTGATTTGTTCTATCACATTGATTGACTTGAGAATGTTTAACCACCCTTGTAAGCCAGGGATGAATCCCACCTGGTCATGGTAGATGATCTTTTTAATGTGCTGTTGGATCCTGTTTGCTAGGATCTTGTTGAGAATCTTAGCATCCATATTCATCAGTGATATTGGTCTGAAATTCTCCTTTTTGGTGTGGTCTTTGCCTGGTTTGGGGATCAGGGTAATGCTGGCTTCATAAAAAG
>PISX010034442.1:0-13986 GCA_004024625.1 Mellivora capensis
GGAGCCCCATATCGCTCTCTCTGCTCCGCAGGGAGTCTGCTTTCTCCTCTCTCTCTACCTGCCTCTCTGCCTACTTGTGATCTCTGTCAAATAAATAAAATCTTAAAAAAAAAAAAAAAAAAGTCTTAGCCTCGCGCTACCTAGGTAGCTCAGAGGGTTAAGGTCTGCCATCGGCTCAGGTTACGATCTCAGGATCCTCGGACCCAGCCCCTTGTGAGGCTCCCCGCTCAGGGGAGAGTCTGCTTCTTCCTCTCCCTCTGTCCTTCCCTGTGGTCTCTTTTGATGATCTTTATCAAATAAAGATCTTAAAAAAAAAAAAAAGTCTGTGATGCCAATACTGAACATCTATGATGCTCATTCTTACACTCTGACAGAAAAACAGTGTGAAAGGGACATAAAATGGGGCAGGAAGAACACAGGGGCAAGATGAAAAGATGGGTGCAGGAGGCGTGACCCTACTCCCCATCTGGTAAGGACAAGCACAGGAGCCTCATAATTCCCCATGGGAAAACCCAGCACAGAACCAAAGTGCACTTTAACGGGACCACAGCAGGCACTGATCCTCAAGTCCATCTTGGGCTGGAAGTGCTTTGTCTGAGCAGCACACAATTTCCATTGGCCTAACTGGTGACTGTTAAGTGTTTTCCTAAGAATAGCACAACGGGAGAATGCAGGGGGTGCTATACAGGGCAAAAGGCAGAAATAAATTTATTTCATCCAGACTATAAGCCAACTGCCCTGCTAGGATGAGGACTTTGGAGTGGAGGCCCCGCCCATAGCGTTCAAAGGAGAGAAGCAAAGCATAATGTTAGAGCCCACAACTGCCTCAGCAGGAGCCCCATATGTTTTTCATAAAAAGGCACAATGTTAGCATTGTTCTGCGCTCAATGGCCCGACTGTTAAAACTAATGCTTTTGGTATGAATACGACCATTTAAAATTCCCAACCAGTTGCACTTAGTGACAATAGGCATCAGAAAACAAGCCCAGAAGCAGAGATTTCTCACTTTGGGGTCAGTTGGCTTTAAATACACATACACATGCCTTTAAATGTGCCCAACTTCCAAAAATACACTCAGCGTTTGCATCAACAATGTTCTTGGCCCTGACGTGTGCAGCTGCAAATACTAAAGCACATTTTCACATGTGTACTTGAGAACTTAACATTGACTCTGTGCACACGAGGCTGATGCCCAAACAGAAGGGAGTGTGTGTCTCCTCCATTTCATTCCACACCAGCACCTAACTTCCCACTCCCAACCCCAGCTCACCCCCAGCTTATCTCCTCTAGCACACAAGCAGAGCAGTCTCGCCAGGTCCTCAGCCCCCCATTCTAGGTCTCCAGACCATGCCTCCTCCCTTCAGCTCCCATGCCCAACAGTCCTCCTCAAGCATGGTGGATCCCGTGGGGTCTCCTTGATAAACTCACTTTTGATAATATATTTCTTGCTGAGACTTGGAATAATTGTCCCTGAATTCATCAAGATTTTTAGGCAGCAAAGCAACTGAACCTATTATGTATATGAGGAAATTCCCTATCCCTTGAGTCCTGAAGGGAAGCTGTTACCCTCACTTGTACTTTTGAGGGTGGAGGCTTGGGTGAAAACCAGCAAAGGAGACCTGGGGTCGACCAGTCAGGCCTAGGCCTTTGTGGTAGTGATGGAGTTACCAGAACTGCAGGGATTACTGGTAGCAGTAGAATCAGAAGGCCTGGCATCCCCTTGGTCTCTCCAGGTTTCAAGCCTGTGTCCCAGTCTTCCCAGGGATCCCCAGACCTGACTGAGGTCCTCCAGCAAATTCCTCTTCTGCTCTAGTAAGGCAAGGCTGGTGTACTTTGTCTGTAAACAAGATTTCTCCCCCAAGCGAGGCTCCAGGTCACACACACACACTTCTCACATCAATCATTATTAAGAAAAAAAGACAATTTTGCATATTAAGTAGAAATGCTCCTCTGATTTGTCTCCTCTCCCTCCCACCAACCCAGACAGAGCCTCTCTCCTCACAAAAACAGGAGGGATACTGCAGTTTTAAAAATCCATAAATTAATTAACAAATAACCCACAATACTTCGGTAAGCCTACAAGAAAACACTTTGAAGGATCCTGGGAAGACCCCAGCGGGGTCTCCCCGCAAGGGAAAAGCACCGAATCAACCAGCGTCACCCCATCCCGAGTGTTGTGGATAAGGGGCAGAGGCGGTGTCCCCCCACCACCACGCCACCACCTGTAATTAGAGGAGGGGCGGGAGGAAGGGCGGTTTATCTGGAAGACGGGTCTCTGGGGGCCACGCCAGGTTGGGAGTCAGAGGACAATGGCCAAGGTCGCTCCTGACGGCGTCCAGTTGGTCCTGAAGGAGCCGGACCCGCTCGTCCAGGCTGCGCTGCTGGGCCAGGACAGCGGCCTTGCCCGCCAGCAGGGCGCGATAGGCGCTCAGCTCCTCGGTGGGCAGGGCCCGCACCAGCACCTCGCGCAGGGCCCGCTCGCGCCGAGCCACATGCTCCTTCAGCTCCTTGGCGTCTTCCTGCTGCCGCTGCAGGAGCCCGAGTCGCTGCAGCAGAGAGGCCTGCAGCCATAGGGAGAGCGTGCCATGAGCGGGGCGAGGGGGTCTTCGTTGCCGGGACCGTCCCCGCCCAAGCCGGCAGACCCCTCACTGCCCCGCTCTCCCCAGCCCCAACCTCTGTCACCTGCTCGTCTGGGTCGCTGTCTACGCCCACCCGGGCCAGGGCGCGCCGCACGCGAGCTAGGCGACTGCCCAGCAGCAACAACAGGCCAAGTACGCGCTCTAGGTCGGCCATGAACCTGCTGAACCGCTCTAGGTCTCGGGGAGAACAGGACTGGCCCACCACAGCCTCCAGAGCAGCCCCGCGCCTGGCCCAAGCCTGGGCGGCCCCGTGCAGCTGCTCCTGCTCAGCCTCAAGGTTCCGCAGCATCTTTTGGAGGAGGTCGGCTAGCTCCATCTGCAGGAAAGGCGCAGGTACTTAAGGGTGAGGCCAGACCCCCACGCCTCAGCCCATATTTTGGGCTCTTGCCACACCCCATCTCCACCAGAACCTCGGCACTCACTTTCTTGGCTTGGATGCTGTTGTTTGGATCAGGGAGACCCTGGCCACAGGCCTGGTCAGGCACAGGGTGGGTGGTATGGTTTTCAAACCTCGTCTCTTTCAGAGAAGTTGGCAGGAGCTGGCTGGAGCTAAATAGATAGAACCTGGGGACAAAGCCAGAACTCCCTGGGTTGTCCTGCCCCACATTGCAGGGACTTAGAATCCCCTGCGTCCCTGGTGCCCTTCACTCACCCTGGCTCAGGACTACAACCAGCCTCCTTTCCAGCTTCCTCACAGAGTGGCCTCATTGCAGCCCAGACCTCTGCTAAAGGAATCAGCCCATCTAGCAGGTCCAGGGGTGGCTCTGGGCTGGGACAGGAAGTGAGAGTGTCACTCATAGAGGGATCCAGTCTGGCCAGCTCCTGAACCAGTTCCTCAAGGCGAGGACTGGGCCATGTTGGCCTGGAACCATGCTGGCCAGTGCCCCAAGCCAGGGCATTATGGCCAGGAGCACCTGGGGTATTGTTGCTTGGAGGTCCTGGGGCATCAACTAGGAGAGGTTTGAGAGGGTCACTCTCTGCAGCTGCAAGTGAGTCAATGGTCAGCAGTCCATTGGGGTCAAAGGTTGTAGTGTTACCATTTGCAATCCCGGGGGGGCTATAGTTTATGGTCTTAGAGACCCCCATAGAACCATTTATCCTCTGCCAGCAGTCATCTGCCCCTGCAGTCCCTGGGTGCTCATGGAGGGGGTGCTCCAGGGGGACTGTAGCCTGATCAGCACTCTGGCCCGAGACAGTTCCATACTGCTGCTCAGAGACAGGGACACTAGAAGTGGAAGAGACACTGAATCAGAAAAAGCTCTGTCCAGAGACAAGCAGTGGCCTCCAAGGGCCACCTGTCCCCATCACCACCAGCCAGGCTCCCAGGCTCCAGCTAGGAGAAGGCTCCCCATCTCTCTATCATTTTGTTGATATGTGTGGGAAGGGGATGTCTCACTCTGCTTGGCAGCAAGAGGCAACTCACCTTGTTGGGTTTCCCAGGGGGGCATGGGTGTCTGGAGGGGATCTCCTTCTGACCAGGGGGACTTCTTCCAGGAAAACCTCATCATCTGGAAGGGATGGGAGCCGGGCAGACCCCATGCATGTCTCTGAGACCCTCTGTCCCCAGTCAGCAGGACTGCTCTGGGGATACTCTGCAGGACACACCACTGCAGCTTCCTTCTGGGTCAGGAACCTGGAGGAAGGGACCCCACAACTGACCACAGTGACCAGGAAGGAAGCTCTTGGTGCTGTTCCAGAGACACAGTGGGGTGGGGTGGGTATACAGGGGGACCCTCTGGGATGTAGTTTGCAAAAGACAAAATCAGAAGGCTTAAACTGAGGGTGGGTGAGGGGCCCTCTCTTTCTTGGGCAAGAGCTATGAAAACTGCTTTTCTCCAACTTGCAGTGCCCCAGTGGTCCATGTCTCTCACCTGGCAAGTTTGGTCTGAAGCAACGGTCTGGGGGTTTCTGCTCCTTGGAGAACAGTCTGGAAAAGCAAACAGTTGCTTGGAATGTAGCTCAAATTTTCAGTCTCCCAGCTGTCCTCCACCCCAAGCCTGCGGCCCCTATCTTCCACACCTGGACAATGGGCATGACCCCTCCTGGGCCTCCCCAAAGAGCCAAGACTTCCCCTGAAGCGCTCCTACTCCGACTGGAAGGCCTATACGCGTCACAGAGCTTCCAGGACCGAGGTTCTGGGTACTCCAGGCCTTGGGGCTGGGTCTCAGGCAGCCATCTGTTCCGGTGACCTTTGAATTCTGCGGGCACTTTATGCTCCTGGGGGTCCGGCCTGACGACCCCAGAACTGGAGCCAGCCTCCCTCGAGCATTCCCCTGCGGATCCACCGCCCCGACCCATGCAGTCTAGCTTCCCCGGCTCAGAGAAACACCACTTCTGCTGCTGGGTGGCTAGGCAGCCCCGGCCAACGGTTCCCCTAGAGGGAGCCCCGGAGTGCACCGGTTCCGCTTCCTTGCCGCCGGGGTGGCTAAGCGAGGCCGAGCGCGGGTGCGCCGCGGGGGTCAGCACTGGGGCCGGGGGACGTAGGCGGGCGGGCAGGCTCATGCGGAGCTCCTTGCGCTGGAAGGACGTCTCCCGGAGCACGCGCCGCTGGGCGCCTTGCAACCGCTGACGGTAGGCGGCCCGTGAAGCGGGTGGGCTGGGCGGCTCTGCGGCCCGCGCCTCCGCCTCCGCCTCGGCAGCCAGCGCAAACAGCAGCGGAGTGGCCTGCCGGCTGAGCGGCCCGGGCATCCCCCGGGCCTCCGGGGGCCGCAGCCCACTATGCGCGGTGGCTGCGGGCCGGGGCTGCGGGGAGGCGCGAAGGCTGCTGGCGGGGGCCGGGCCGCCCCACACCACACGCACGTAGTCCCAGTCCAGGTAAGGGAGGAGGTCGGTCCCAGGCGACGGCGTGCGCGGCTCAGGAGCCCCGGAGGCCGCGGAGAAAGAGCTGTAGGCCGAGTCGGCGCGCGCGGACAGCCGCCGCAGGTCCAGGCTGCCAGTGGACGAGGCTGGGGAGGCGCGGTCGCCCTCCGGCCCCGGGGCCTCCATGACTGCGGAGGTGAGTACTGAGACCAGCTCCGCGGGGCCTGGAAGGACACAGAGCCCCGGGTCAGGCTGGCCCCTCCAACTCGAACAGCCAGGTGTTTACTGAACATCCCTTTCGGGGGATGACACGGGTAGGGCCAGCCCCTGGGAGCAACTCTGGAGTTCGAGGGCGTTAGCTACTCCCCTTAGCTCCGGAGAAGCAGTCGATGACTAGCTGAGGTTCTCCAGGCTGGCAGCCCCCGCCTCTCCCTAACACTTCCAGAAGCACCGAGAATGTACCATACTCCTGTCCTCCCCAACCCAGTCCCACCCTGGCGGCTTCCTGGCGGCTTTGTTAGCTGCTCCATGTGATCTTTCCCTAATAAACAACAGCCAAGAACGTTCTGAGATCACAGGGGAGCCAAGAAAGGAGGGGGCAAGGCCTAGGTCAGAGGCAGCCTCCCAGCCTCCCCCCCTCTGCCACCCCCCTCCCGTGTCCAGGTGCTTCATATAAATATCTTGATCCTCTACAACTGCTATCTGCATTTTACAGATGAGGACACTGGGTTTTCAGAGGGGAAAGGACTTGCCCAGGGGCACATAGCTGCTAAGAAGCAGAACCCTGTCTGGCATCTGGGCCTGCCTCCAAGCTTACTGCAGCCAGAATCAATTTCCTAGCAGCCAACCCTGCTGAAAACCAGTTTACCTTCACCACCACCCCCCTGCCCGCCCCCCACCCCCCAACTGCCAGAAGCCTCCAATAAAGCCTAAACTCAGCTCTGGGAAAGTCACTCCCACCTGCTTGCAACATACTAGCAGATACCACAACAATATGGTCTCTGCTTTGCAGCCTCAAACCCCCAGCTTTGTTCTGCTACTCTTGCTCCTCCTACTGGGCCCAGGTTAGAGGTCTTCTGACCTTTTGGGACCCCCTACACTGTGTCCTGAGCTCCACCCCCCTCAAACTCACACAGTACTCCTCACCCTTCATGCAGCGTAACTGTTGGCTTGCTTGTGATTCCCTCTTCCCATTCCCACCCGTGAACTTCCTGAGAACAGGCCCAGTACTAAGTAATCTCTGTACCCTCAGTACCTGGCACAAAGTCAACGTTAAAGAAATATTTGTAGAGGGGCACCTGGGTGGCTCAGTGGGTTAAGGCCTCTGCCTTCGGCTCAGGTCATGGTCCCAGGGTCCTGGGATCAAGCCCTGCATCGGGCTCTCTGCTCAGCAGGAAGCCTGCTTCCCCCTCTCTCTGCCTGCCTCTCTGCCTACTTGTGATCTCTGTCAAATAAATAAAATCTTTAAAAAAAAAATATTTGTAGAATGGCAAGGAAAAGAGCAAAACTTGCAACAAGTGTATAGGGGGTGGCTTTCTCGGAGAAGGAAGAGGTCTCTTTGGCTTCTGCCCACTCTTTTCTCCCTATTGGTCTTTTCTGGGGAGGGGGACAGAATGAATGAGGCAGCTGACACCACGGACTCTGTCCAGGGTACTCATGCATTATTAGGAAACAAGAGTAGGCAAGCACAGGTGGAGCAGGACAGGCCAGAAATCAGTACCTCCCCAAGAGCCAAGAGGGGAGCAAGGTGAGTGACAGGAGGAGTTGGGTGGGTGTGCATGGGTCAAAGGTGAGAGCAGCTGTGAGTCTTAGGAAGCTGGGGCTCCTAATGGGGTATGGGGACTTTGGGGAGGTAGGAGGGCTTGCTTTCCCTAAGCTGGCTTGGGGAGGGGTACAGAGGAGGGTGACCAGCAGCTGCGGGGGAACTGAAAAGCAGGTTCATTTGAGTCTCCTGAATACTATTTGGAAACCAGGGTCACCCTCCACCCCCTTCCCCAAGGCCAGAGATGCTACAGATTGCAGGTCAGGAGAGGGAAGGGAGGTTAGTGGTGTGAGGATATGATGTTTCCTAAAAAGGAAAGGCACTATCTACAGTATCCTCAGGAGGGGCTCACAGGCAATCTGGAGCCAGAACATCTTGCCAGTGCCTACTTGGAGGTATCTTTATGGCCACTAACACCGGTCCTGCATGTTGGTCCTCACACTCAGGTTTGGGAACCTCTTCCGCAGAGTGTTTCCACTCTCTGGACTTGAGGAAGACGAGTAGCCACTCTGAGTAGCAACTCCTGGGAGGACAATCACCTCCTCTAGGAAAGCCGCCCTAGGCACCCAGGCACTAGCCCTCTCTCTTGCTAGTCTGAGCCCAGCTTGGGAGCCTTGTTTTCCCTGGCACATGCCACCCATGCCTGCCCATTGCTGGCTTCCTGCATCTACAGACACCAACAACTATCCACGTACGAAGAAGTTTCCTCAAAAATGTTATCTTGGGGCGCCTGGGTGGCTCAGTGGGTTAAAGCCTCTGCCTTCGGCTCAGGTCATGATCCCGGGATCCTGGGATCGAGCCCCACATCGGGCTCTCTGCTCGGCAGGCAGCCTGCTTCCTCCTCTCTCTCTGCCTGCCTCTCTGCCTACTTGTAATCTCTGTCAAATAAATAAATAAAAAATCTTTAAAAAAATGTTATCTTGTGAGTTACTGTGTTCACCAAGGATTCTGAGCTCAGCACCTAAAAACAACTTAACAGATAATAAAACTGTGTGTATGCATGTTTGCTGTTTGCCCTAACTTGTCTTGAGGATACTTTTGCAGCGGTGGCCTCAGGAGGCCCATAACCACGCAGATGCTCACTCTGTGCCTTTTGCAGAACCTGCTACACTCAGAGGGGGCAGCTAGCTCCTCCAGTGTGTTTTGGGGCCTCGACACAAAGAGCAAGGAGACTGCCTACTTGTCTGGCTGCAGGAGGCTCTTGAAGTCCAACCAGCCACTGTGGCTGGGGGTGGTGACACTCCCGGAGCCGTAGCCTCAGCACTGGTGTCAGCCGTGGGCTGGGCTGCAGAGCCAGGGCCTACAAACAACTGGAGTCCAGAGGCTGGAGCCCAAGTAGCTCTTCAGGCCTTTGGCCAAGCCTCGCCAGAGCAGAGGGGGCAGCTTGGAATCCCTGCTGGAAAAGCTCCAGACTAGGGTGAGGGGAGGTCACATATACTTGTCCCCTGAATGAAAGAGCAACAAGAGAGGAAAAGGAGACAAAGATGACTTCAGTGTTCGGAGCTGGAGGCCAGGGAGGTAGAGGTGTCAGTCTCGGGAAGGAGGAAGCTGCTATGGGGACTGGCCCAGGGTCCAGTGCTCATTCAGTCTGGGGGCTATAGGCTCTGCAGTGTCTGTGGCAAGTCTGAGAAGGTGGGATGTGGGTCTAGCCCTCGGCAGAAAGTTTGGACTAGGCAAGCAGGCTGACTCAGATTTTTAGTTAGGGGATGTTGGGGAAATCAATAAAGACAGCTTCCGGCTGGTAAAACCACACCAAGAAACTGGGAGCAGATCCAGGTGAGGTGACCAGAAAGGCAGACAACCTCAAATGATCCACAGTGACTAGGAATTAAAGCATACTCTCCCCCAACGCCACCTCACATCCCACCTCTGAAGAACGTGTTCAGGCCACCACTCCCGGATGGGCTTCCCTCAGTAGCACTCACTGTGGGGGTGCTGCCTGTCCCTGCCACACGGAGCTTCGGGGTCCTGGGCTCTGTCTTCAATGCCAGCACCCCGGACGAGTCTGGCTGGGCAGGCATGCCGGGAAGTTGCATGGCCCTCCCAGTCCCCTGCGGGGCCCTTTGTCCCGGTCTGTCCACAGGGACAGTGCAGCCCTCGCAGCCTCCACTCTCGGTCGCTCTAGCCCAGATGTAGTCCCCTGAGACTGGAGCTCCACGCCGAGCCGGGTAAGCAGAAAAGGCGGGGTGCTAGCTGCACCCGGGGACAGGAGGCCGCGGTCGTGGGCGGACCACATACCTGAGGCTTCAGGCTCTTGAAAGTCGAGGCGGGAGAGAGGCACTAGCCTGGCGACCGCAGGGGGCGGCAGAGTCACGCGGTGCGGCGCGACAGCGGGACTCTGGGGATGCCAGGGGGGCCCAAGGCCTCTGGCCGGCGCATTTCGGGGCCTTTCCTGTTGGGTTCACGGTCAGAAAAGGAGGGTTCTGACGCGTGCAGGGAAAGCGCGAGCTTGGGTGGGGGCCCGCCCCGCATGGATTCTCCCGCGATTCGGCGGGCGCAGGGTAGGAGCGGGGCGGGGGGCGGGGGGTGGTTGGGTCGCGGAGAGAGATCTCACTGCGTGCGCTGGCCACACGGCGCCTCCCCCGACAGCCCCCGCTACTCGGCGGGTTTGATTGCCCCGCCGCCCCGCGAAGAGTTCCCGCACGCAAGGGGCGGACTCGACCCGTGCCCGCCAGTCTAGGCTAGGGCGGAACACCCCGAGGAATGACGCGCCTGCTCCTCCCCGGTGCCCCACCCCCACCTCTCCTGGCCGCTGTGCTCGCTGTGCCCCCCTCCGGGTCGCCCTGCCCCTGCCCCCGCCCACCCCACCACCTGGCCCCGCAGCATACCTGAACTCCTGGCCCAGACGAGCTCCTGGGCGCCGACCGCCGCGCGGTGACATCAGAGCCCGGGGCTGGGGCTCCCGACCCCACCTCCCGGCCCCGGCCGCCGCAGGGGAGGTGCCACGTCCGGCCAGAAGGCGGGAGAGCGGAGTGGCGGCGCTGCCCAGGGGATCGCCCACGCCCCACCCCCAGCCCCGTGGTGGCCGCTCTCCGGCCTTAGCCCCGGACCCAGGGGGTGGACACTCGTTCTCCCGCCGGACACTGGCCTCCCGCTCCCGGCGGGAGAAGCTGGAGAGGAGGAGGAGAAAGGGCGACCGCGGCACTCGCCCGCCCGCCTCCAGCGCCCCTGTGATCCGGCGTGTTTTCAGCACCCGCGGAGCGCGGGCTCGGGCCCCAGGGGACTCGACAGCCCCCTCGGTGGGGAAGCCCTGGCCGGGCCCCAAGGGCTCTAGACGGCCACAATTCCTTTCAAGTTTGGCCGAGTGAACAGAGGCGCCTACGGCTCGTGCCTCTGGTCCCGTCCCTCTGAGTACAGTTTAGAGTAAGTCACCGACTCTCCCTCCAGATCCTCCATTCCCAAAACTCTCCCAGCTCTTTGACTCCTACCGGGGGCTCTTGTCTCCCATTTTTGCCCCCCTTTTCTCCATTTCTCCACTATCTCGCATCGTCCAGGCCCTTCTGGCCAGCCCCCTAAACCACAGCGGGCGCATTGTGTATCCACTCTTGCTGCCTTTGGCGGGTCCGTTACGTGCCGCACGTATGCACATCCTTTGTGGCTTGGATAGGGTTCATTTCAGCCTGGGAGTCTGGCTCTCAAGGGCTTTGCCTGCCCTTCAGACTTCAGATAATGCTCTAAATGTATGTGGCACTGTGCTTTCCTCCCCGCCATGTCCTCAGCCTTCCCTGCCCCCATTTCCCAAACCTCTATCATCCAGTACTGGCTCCACCAAGAAATGCTCCATCCCCAGAAGGGATTATGGGGCCCTCTGCTGAGCCCTTTCAGTTCTCCAGTTCCTCTGCTACAAGGGTGTGGGCATCCCTTGATCTACCACAGAATCAGCATGCCAGAGGGTGGGGACTGGGTCCCCCCATCCTGGCATACTGGGTGACAAATTTTGTTGGTGGCAATAACAGGGACCCAGAACGCAGACCAGGGATCAAAGCTACCACCATCTGGGGGCACTGGGAGCCTGGGGAACTCTGTCTGCTTGGGTCTTCTAGGGGATGGAGACAGCAGGCACCTGAACCTGGCCTTTGATGGGTGCCCTCCTGTCTCTTCTTCTTCTCTACACACCACGCCCACCCAGGCACCAGCTTCAGGTGGAGCTGGAGCTCTGGCCTCTAAGACAGTGGCATAGAGCCTCTTGGCTTTGAAAGCCTGCCTCTTTGAAGTTTCTGAACTGGTTGGTCTCAGAGTAATATCACAATAGAGGGAACACAATTCAGCAACCAAAAGCCAATTCAAAAATGCCCATGTTTTTATATTTTCCATCTTATATTGAAAAAAGTATCTTGAAAACCACAATGTGGACACAGTTTCCACAGCAATTCTTATAAACCCACTCAACCTTCTTGCTCCCTTACTTCTCTTACACACTCTATAGAAGCTCTCCTTAACTCCCAGAAATCTGAAATCCTGTCCACCCATTTCTCTCCTTGCCTCCTGTCTTCTAAAGAAGAGAAAAGCAGTCCCCTGACATCTGGAAGTTGACATGTTGCTAGGAGCTGAGCTGACATTCACAGCCAAGGCCTTGGTCTTCTTGTGTTGTACATAATCGATTGCACAGGACATCAACATTAGACAAGGCCATCTGTAACCATTCTGTAATCCTGTCTGGGCACAGACAATCCATGAACATGGTCCACATCATAAAAATGACTAAACATCTTTCTGTCCTGGCTAATATGAGTGACTCCCGTTTCTTTCCCAACTGTGCCTTTAGCTTTATTCTCATTATTCCTCTTTCTAGATAAGTCTTATTGATATGCCTCAACATGGAATTACTCCCCCTTCCCAATGGCATCAAACACTGAGCAAAATCTTGTTTAATGCTCTCCAAAGTCACTAACACAAGACCAACTTCTGTAAGCCCTTTCTAATGCCCTCTTGCTGACATGCCCAGTGGTTCCTTGTGCTCTGTGTTCCTCCCTCACTGCAGCAATAATACACCCACTTTGTCCAACTATAGGTGTGTTCCTGGTGGTCTTTGACTAGAGAGCATTAAGATTTCCTAGCTCTCATCTAGGGAAGAGAGCTAGGGAAGAGACCAGGGACACTGCTTAAACATCCTACAATGCACAGGACAGTTCCCCACAAAAAGAATTACACAGCCCCAAATGTCAATAGTGCTGAGATACAGAAATGCCTCTTTGCACCATTCCTTTCCCTGCAACAGGCAACACTTCTGATGTATTCAGCATGTACTGTCTTGCATTTATTCTAAGGTGTGTGTTGTTGCTTTCTTGCTGTGCATGCTTAATACGAATGGTATTATGTTAAACAAACAAACAAACCCTCCTAGCTCTTTATTATAAAAGCAAAAAGAAGGGGAGAAGGAGGGTTTTATTATTTATTATATATAGGGTATTATTTATTATAAAAGCAAAGAAAAGCCACCTGGGTGGCTCAGTCAGTTAAGCTAAGTGGACAACTCTTGGTTTCAGTTCCGGGCTTGATCTCAGGGTGGTGGGACAGAGCGCCAAGCTCTGCAGAAGGTCTGCTTGTCCCTCCCCTTCCCCCTCTGCCCCTGCCTCAGTGTGCATGTGCACTCTCTCTCTCTCATAAACAAACAAATAAAATCTTAAAAAAAAAAAAAAAAAAACACTCCAAGAATCTTGGGGCAGAAGGGAGGAGAAAAAACTGCCAAGTTCAAGTTCACCTTTAGTGGTGGTGGGTGGAGAGCAGGGGCCCTGAAGAAGGTGGATACATGCACATATTGATCACATTTTTCTACAACATAAAAAAAATAGATGCCTGTGTCCCTCAGGATCTCAGTATTTTCCCAGGCTTGGGAGAGGTCTTTTTTAAAGAGCCTCCTCTGTGACTGGTCTGAGCCAGGGTTGCAGCCACAGACCTCACTGTGCCGGGCCAGGCCTGTTCTCAAGGATTTGATGGGTGGGAAGGTGGTGAGCCTCACTCCATGTGGCTTAGAACTTGTAATCTGAACTGTTGAAATATGCCTAAGTCACTGCCCACCTCATAATTCTCCGTGGTTTCTTGCTTTGATCCACCAGCCCCCCACTGTTGGATTTGGGTGTTATGTGACAATAGTATAAATACTAAAGACCACGTCTGTGCTGCCAGGCACTGTGGTAAATCTGCTACTTACATTTTTAATCCTGTTATTCCTGAGAAGTAGGTATCATTATACCCCCATTTTACAGGTGAGAAAACTGAGGCTTGGGGAGATTAAATATCTTGTCAAGGTCAAGTAGCTCATAAGAAGTAGAGGCAAAATATAACCCCATGATGGCTAGTTTCAGAAGCCATTTTCACATAACCAGTGAAAAGAATTCCAAGACGTAGATGTCCATGCAGCCTTTGGGCCCATACAGGGGAGCAGAATTACAGACTGAGCAGGACTAGAAAGTAAATGGGGAAGGTGAGAAATGAGTAGCAGCAATAACCCCAATCAGAAATTTCTTCTTTCTGTATCCTCAACAGGCTACCATGCACCTGGGCTAAGTTTCACATATGGTTTCCATGGGTTTATTGTAAAGGACTTATAAAAACTTTTCTTTCCAAAATGGATGCATTCCTAGAGACATATAAACTACCACAACTGAACCAGGAAGAAATAGAAAACCTGAACAGACCCATAACCAGTAAGGAGATTGAAACAGTCATCAAAAATCTTCAGACAAACAAAAGCCCAGGGCCAGACAGCTTCCCAGGGGAATTCTACCAAACATTTAAAGAAGAATTAATTCCTATTCTCCTGAAACTGTTCCAAAAAATAGAAAT
>PISX010034443.1:0-13994 GCA_004024625.1 Mellivora capensis
ATTATGCTGAGTGAAATAAGTCAAGCAGAGAGAGTCAATTATCATATGGTTTCACTTATTTGTGGAGCATAACAAATAATATGGAGGACATGGGGAGATGGAGAGGAGAAGGGAGTTGAGGGAAATTGGAAGGGGAGGTGAACCATGAGAGACTATGGACTCTGAAAAACAACCTGAGGGGTTTTGAAGGGGCGGGGGGTGGGAGCTTAGGGGAACCTGGTGGTGGTTATTATGGAGGGCACACATTGCATGGAGCACTGGGTGTGGTGCAAAAACGATGAATACTGTTAAGCTGAAAAGAAATTTAAAAAAAAATAAAAAAAAAAAAGATTAGATTTTCAATGTTTTCACCACAAAAAGAAATGGTAATTATGAGGCATAATGGAGGTGTCAGCTACAGGGGTAAACACTTTGCAATATTCAAGTGTATCAAATCAGTATGTTGTACACTTTAAACATACACAGTGTTATATGTCAATTATATCTCAATAATGCTGGAATAGAAATGTCTGGATAAGAGACTGGGCTAAGTTCAACTCTGTATTTAGGTTCCTTTCAAAGTCAAAATAATTAAAGTTATCAGGTCTTATATTAGGCAGAGATTTTTTTTTTCCCTACCATTTTTGATCTCAATGGCTTTTTTCTATCTTTGTTCTTTACAAACTCATTTTTTTTTACTAGATTTTAGGGATAAAAATCTGATGCCTTAATAGATGTGAATGAGCATTTAGCCAGGAATGCCATTAATTAGTTTTTTCATGTTCACTTCACCTCTTGGAAATTTATAAGAGTGTCCTAAATATGTGGACTGCATATGGATTAAAGACAGACTTAAAAAAAATCCAAAATAAAGCAAAATTTTGAAATTATTGATAAGTGGAAATACAAAGAATAGACTCATATTTTCATTTCCTCATTCTAACCCTAAATTTGTCTATCAGTGCTTTTCAGAGATAGTTTTTTGGTAAAAGTGCTATTAACCTTTAGCTTTAAATCAGGATATTTTCAGGACTGTCTTACCTTCCAGGTTTTCTTCTCCTCTCAGTCAGACCTTTTATTTAACCTGTTTCTGTTCATTTACTTATCTCCTACTTCTTATATATAGAATGATTAATTTATTATTCATTTAACTAATATTTATTACCTGCCTTGTATTTTCCTGGTTCAAACTGGGGTAAGATATCAAACACAGCAGTTTCTAATGTCTGTCCTTGGGAGTGTTTATAGTCTAGTCAAGGAAAGAAGAAAGAGATAATTGAATTATAACTACAATTTTACATATTATAATATTCTTAAGCAGTCATATTTTTACATCTTTATTCTAGAAGATATTGTGTATTGTTCAGTGACTTTTAGAAGCAGTCTACATTTTTTGTGAGAGTGGTTGAGGGGTAGAGAGGGACAACACTGGTGTGTTATTTGTGTAAGCACAGCTTTAGTGGCTATAATTCCAGGGGTGTTGCCCACTGTACTGTCAGGTTTTTCTCCTTTAGAATATTCCTCACTTCCATAGATTTCTCTCAGGGCTTATCATTTTCGGCCACTTTCTTTTAAGATAATTGTTTTTCCTAGGGCCTTTACCTCATCCCTTGGTTTGAAAGATATCCTCTGGGTTTTCTACCCCTATTTTCTCTGCAGCCATGTTCCCTCTTCCCTTGTATACATATATTAATTATTAATCAACTTAATATCCACAGTAAAGCATTGTGTATGTGTGCTGTATCTCTGTGTTAGGCTTACAGGGAGTTTGGAATAAAGATGAATAGATTTACTTCATCCCTGTACTTACTGAAGGAATTTATAATCTAGTCTAGTGTATGTGGTAGTTACAAATAGATATGAGTTAATATTATGATTATTCTTTGTATATTTCCCAGCTCAGAGTTGGAGTTTAAAAAATACTGATTTAGCTAATTTGTTTTAACAATTAAGTTAATTTGTTTTTTTTTTTAATAAATTTCTAAAGAGAGAAACATTTCTTAGAAAAGTCTGACTTCCATCTGTGTTCATTATGCTTGAAATCATTAAACCTTCTTTAAAATTATGGATAGTGGCCACTAGGTTGAAGATATATATTGGGGAATTTAAAAAATACCAGTTTCTACTGTTTTCTTATTGGTAAAGTCCTACGTAATAGAGCTTTGATTTCAAGAGTCTCCAAAAATCTAATGCTGACTTTTTAAATACTTTCTCAATATTATATGCTCAAATATTTCCAAAATAATTAATTTGAAAGCCACACACAATATTCCTATTCCAGTTTTTTCTATTAGGTTTCTATTAGTTTTCATGGAATTCAGACTTCCTAAAGATTTATTGTAACTGTTCATATTTTCCAAAATAAAAAAGCAATTAATTTCTAAAATTTGAACAGTGTATTAATATTAGCATAATGTTAACATAATTGTTTTCTGCGTATTACTTTATCGGAAGCCTGTTTAATCACTGCCAGGTAGACTATCATTTTCTCTAAACCAGTATTCTACTGAACCATTCCTTCTTTGTAAGACTGATTATAGTTTTATCCCCATTAAAGATTTCTGTCAGTATTGAGTTACTTTGTAATTTAGTTGTTGGCATTGAAAGCTGAATGAAAACTGTAAATTTGTCTTCTAGTTCTTGCACTTCCCTACTTGTTAAAGCTTGGGCTGACTCAGGTTTCCTGCTTTTCTAATCAGCTCTAGACTGGGTAGAATTTAACAGTTAATTAGGGGAAGGGAAGAATAAGAGTAAAACGATACACAGCTCAGTTCTGTTGTATGCTGCTCTAGAATCCACTGCTAGATGTTTTATCTCCACAAATTATCAATTCCTGCTTACCCTTTAACACCTATCCTTCCCTTTGCTTGTGGAGAAATCAAGGAAATGTCTGTGAAGTCTTCTAGACTGATACTGATAGGATGAAGGAAGGTTTACCAATTTTTTTAAACATCAGAGGTTGAAGTTCCCCTCCTGAAAGGAGTCAGAACATCAAGTAGCTGGGGAGAGAAGACCTGTAGAGCAGTTCCTCTTAACCATTGCTGTGTATCATAATCAGCTAGAGAGCTAGAAAGACTACCAAGGCCCGGGATCCTTGGAGAAGAACAGGGCTTTTATATTTACACTAAGTTCCCCAGGTGATTCTAATAAACAGCCTAAATACAAGAACCACTGTAGGGGGCTAGAAAGATCTCTCCAATCTGCATTCCCCGGGCACTGTGAGTGACAAAGGGAAAGCAGTAGAGCAGTGGGAAGAGAAGGACTTTTTCTGTGAGAACCTGTAATGTTTGGGTAATGAGCTGGCTGTTTTTGGGTGCTATCACCTTGAATCTTCACAACAGCAGCACAATGAGATAAATATGACTTCTACTTTACAGATGAGCAAGCTGAAATTCAGTATAGGCCATACATTTTCCAAGATTAAGTGTGTAAGAAACAGAATTTGAACTGTGTCAATTCTGTTCTAAAGACTAGTTTTCTCATTTGTACCTTACTGAGTTGTAAAAATTGAACAATATTTGCAAAGTATTTAAAACAGTACTGGATGTGTCTGTTGTAAGTTTTCCATGTTAACTATCATCGTTGTTATCATTATTATTACTATAGTTCTTGCTGTGAGACATGCATGATGTGAAAGGCTAGAGATACAAAGATAATAAGACATGATTTGTCCTTAACAGTTTAAGAATAGTGGAGGGAACTCATGGTTGAAAGTAATATTTTATTTCTTCTGGGCATCCATTGTAAAATGTGACTAAAGTCAGGCAGAAAAGCAAGGTATGCTGAAATGCAGAGGTGAAGCCTGTGGTAGGGCTTATGTCCAGGCCAAGGGACAGACTTTGCACACTTAAGCCTCCTTAGTGAGTGCAAATTCAAACTTGTGCTTCAGAAAAACTTACAGTTGCTACATGTTGTGGATCTTAGGCCATTTAAAGAGTCTTTGAGCACTTAGCGTTTGTTGTATTTCTATCAAAACTGTTTTTAGAACCCTTTTTTTTCTTTTAAATCAAAATATTGCATGTAAGCACAATATTGGGAAAAGTGACTTATTATAAGGAAAACCTCTTCCTTTCAAGTTAATGGAGATTTTAGGTGTCTCCTCTTGTTTTTTTTACCTTATGGCCCATAAGAAAATTAACCAGAACATATGAAACTTGAATCTGAAATTGGTTGTTTTACTACTCTTGGATATTAGAATGAAGGTAACAAGGGAAGGGATAATTGATCTTTTTGGCTGAACTGAGGTAAAGTTTTTGAATTTCAGTGCTATTATTGACTCATGTTTAAGTCATTATGGTTAATCTACCTTGTGTTTATTTATGTGGCTTCTAGATATCAGCAGTGCCTGGCACAGTGTTTGACATGAAGTAGACATTTGGGAATCATGTTTGAGATGAATGCATGAATGAGAGTAGATAAGTAGCAAATATTAATAAATTAGCAATTGAACATTTTTAAAAAAGATTTTATGTATTTATTTGATAGAGAGATCACAAATAGGCAGGGAGGCAGGCAAAGAGAGAGAAGGAAGCAGGTTCCCCACTGAGCGGAAAGCCTGATGCGGGCCTCGATCCCAGGACCCTGGGATCATGACCTGAGCCGAAGGCAGAGGTTTAACCCACTGAGCCACCCAGGCGCCCCAGCAACTGAACATTTTTGTGATATCATACTATGTTGAATAAATTACTTTGGAAGACATTTGTGTACAGGCATCTGAAGAATGTGTCTGTGAAGTCTAATTATTTTGTAAGATTTCATCTCATTAGGTCCTTTTTGGTGTCCCTTCCTCAGAAAATAATAAAAAAAATAATTTTTTTTATTATTTTGTTCTTCTCCACCTATCCAGCTTTCAGATTTACTTTTATCAGTCATTGACAGTTTATTGTACAGTTGAGGATGCTACATTGGTACATAGTCTTCTAAGATCAATGCTTAGGAATCACATTCTTTATATATTTTCTTTTCTGTCAGACCAGTTATATTTGGTGAGATGAGTTTTCATGTTAGCAGAGAAATTGGTGATTGTATCATGCAGAACCACATTTCCTCTCACTTTAAATGTATTTAAAAGTGTTTAGAAATAATTGGATTTTGTGATGAAACTATCAATTCTTTCGTTAAAAACAACTTTTGTTTTGTTTTTAGTATTTAATATTTGTAATTTCTTCCACTGAAAATATTTCATATGCTTTTATTTAATGTAATGACTTATATTCTTCCAGCTATAAACACTCAGACGCAAGGATGTATACAGCTGATTGCTCTTCATATTGTTGTTTTTTCCCACTAAAGTAACAAATTAAAAAAAAAATCAATATGAAGTTTTGGTTTTTCTCCTGATTCACAATGTTTTATTTAGGAGTGGTTTTTTTTTTTTTTTAAAGTAAGACTTTTTTAAAGATTAATTTTAGATTCACAGCAAAATTGAGGGGAAAGTACAGAGATTCTCATACACCCTCTGTTCCCACATGCACAGCCTCTCCACTTACCAACATCCCCCACCAGAGTGGTATATTTGTTACAACTGATGAACCTACATTGACACATCATTATGAATTGGAGCCCATAGTTTGTTTATATTACTCTTGGTGTTGTACCTTTTATGGGTTTGGATAAATGCATAATGATATGTATCCATGTGTTATCTTTTTATATTTTTTTCTCTTAAAAGCTCAAGCATGATAAAATACTATGATTTTCTCCTAATGTTCTGCTCTTATGTTATGAATATAAATGCATTTTTTGTGTGTAAAATTATTTATCAACCATTAGCTAAGCATTATTTCTCTCCATTTTTCACATCTCTCCCCCCTGCCCCCTCCCAATCTCCATCTGCTAGGTTTTCCATTTTTTCCTTCACTTTCCTTCTTCTCCCTTAACCTCTTTCCTCTCTTACTCTCTCCTTGCCCCTCATTTCCCCGTCCCCCCCACCCCCCAGCTATACTCAAAAAAGTTAAAAACTGAGGCTGGATTTAGTTTTTATGAAGAACAGTAATGATGATGCAGAAATAAGGCTGACATTTTAAAAAGTTGGGTTCCTGCATGGGGTCTGAATTTGAAAATTGTGTAGGTGTTGCCATGTAACTTACTTTATTCTGGTAACCTGTTCTATTGCTTACATCTAATAAAAGCCTAGCTATTTTACCTAGTAAACAAAGTGAACCTTAAGCTTGTCATAGTGAGTGTTCTGTAGTAGCAACTAAGTGTTAGTTATTTACTTCTGGAATTATCTCTTTCTCCTGAATGCTGGTACTTTTTTGTTTTGTTTTCCCTCAGCAGAATAACCTATCACTCCAAATAACCTAATCAGTCTGAATAAGCAAGGAGAACATGAAAATATTAGGAAGAAGAGATTCTCCACCACACCTCTCCACCCTGCCCCCCTTTTCTGATCAGTACAGGCATATAACTTCATTTTGTTGTTCTTTCTGAACTTTCTTCCTCCCTTCTGTTTTTCTTTTCCCTTTTTTCATGCTTTTTTTTTTTTAAGGTAAAGACTTCTTAGCTGGAAATAAATTCAGATAATAAAGTATATCTTAAGGTAGTTTTTTATTTGTAAGAAGAAAATTCTTTACTAATAAAAAGGAGGGTAGGGAAAGGGGGAGCGAAGAAAAATGATGAGTAAGCCAATCGATTGTGAATTTACCAAGGAGTAGAAGTGAGGATAATCTAAAGGAAAATGTGATGAGAATAACCTCTTCTGTTTCAGAACAGAGATTGGGGGTTGCATGACTTAATTACGTTCTAATTGTGATTCTGCAATAAATCATGTCACATTCATGACAGAAACTTCCTAACTTGTTATGTGAAGTAGAGGAACAACATCCCAATTTTACTTTCTCAAAAATTTTTATAGTAATTTTATACATGATGTATGCCACTTTTGCTAAATTTTATAACTTGGAGGAAAATAGGCTTTTCCTTTTTTGTAGAAATAATACAAATATACTATACAAATGAACAGAAACACAACAAGAACAAAATTTTTAAAAAATGTATAATCCCACCATCCCAGGGATCCCCTATAGTTACATTTAAGTGTGTATTCTCTCAGGTCTTTTTCTACACATAAATTTATATTTGATTTTTTAAAAATGGGATTATACTCAGCTTAGTGTTTTGTAGCCTCTTTTTTCCTCCACTTTACCATGTAATAATCTTTTTATTCCATAAACTATATTCTAAAACACAGTTTTCAATGACCATATCATATTGATATGCCCTATGGTAGCTGCTTGACCGTTGATTGCTGGGCACTTAAACTTTTTAATAAAGCGTCTTCTTACTATAAATTGTGCTGTTATGACTATTCTTTTTTATATATCCTTATATACTGTCATCAATCTTATCTTTGGAAGAATTCTTATAAAGGGATGTGCAGAGCCAAAGGGTAGGGATTTTTAAGGTTGTTGATAAACAGTGGGAAGTGGTTCTCTAGAGTGGCTATTTATTGTTCATTATGTCTTTTGTTATACATGGCATGGTCTGAAGCTGTAAGGAAGCCATCTGCACGTTTTTTTGTATGTGCTCAGTTCTAAGGATACCTAGAATAATAGTCCCGTGTTGTGCTCATTGCAGTGATTTTTATGGTTGGACAAATAACTGTATGGATGGATAAAGGAAGATGGATAAAACCATTAACTACTTTTTTTGAATGTATTTTATGTATACGATTCTCAACTCTTTAAAAATATGAAATTAATGGAATTCGGGTGAATGATATTCTTTAAAGGAGATGTATATTATTCAACACCAAATGATAATATAGTTTTCTCCCCAAAGGAATAGAAAAAAGTGTATTTGTTATTGAACCTACAATGCTTAGGGTAACACTGAAAGAGAAGATGGATGAGCAAATGTGGGTTAGCAAAGTTGAGAAAAGTTGACAAACTGATGCTCATGATCCTTCACATTCCAGTTTGAAGCCTGTAATAAGATGGATTATATTCAGCTAATAATGTATTGGTATGCTGTGATATTCATCCTGGGTTGAGGATGATATTCTGTCTCTAAAATCAGACAGTTATTTGGAGAACTGTGGCTATTTGAATTTTAGAAATATTTTGGGTTTTTTTCAAAAATGGGCAGAGGACATGAATAGACATCTCTTCAAGGAAGACATACAAATGGCTAACAGACACATGAAAAAATGTTCATCATTATCCACCAGGGAGATTCATATTAAAACCACACTGAGATACTGCCTTAAACCAGTTGGAATGGCCAAAATTAGCAGGACAGTAAACAACAAGTGTTGGAGAGGATGTGGAGAGGGGAACCCTCTTACACTGTCGGTGGGAATGCAAGTTGGTGCAGCCACTTTGGAAAACAGTGTGGAGATTCCTTAAGACATTAAAAATAGAGCTACCCTATGAACCTGCAATTGCACTACTGGGTATTTATCCCAAAGATACAGATGTAATGAAAAGAAGGGCCATCTGTACCCCAATGTTTATATCAGCAATGACCACAGTCGCCAAACTGCAGAAAGAGCCAAGATGCTCTTCAATGGACAAATGGATAAAGGAGATATGGTCCATATATACAATGGAGTATTATGCCTCCATCAGAAAGGATGAATACCCAACTTTTGTATCAACATGGACAAGACTGGAAAAGATTATGCTGAGTGAAATAAGTCAAGCAGAGAGAGTCAATTATCATATGGTTTCACTTACTTGTGGAGCAAAGGGAATAACATGGAGGACATTAGGTGAAGGAGAGGAGAAGCGAGTTGGGGGAAATTGGAGGGGGAGATGAACCATTAGAGACTGTGGACTCTGAGAAACAAACAGGGTTTGGGAGGTGTGGGGGATGGGGGTTGGGAGAACCTGGTGGTGGGTATTAAGGAGGGCACGTATTGCATGGAGCACTGAGTGTGGTGCATAAACAACGAATCTTGGAACACTGAAAAAAGAAAATTAAAAAAAAAACATTTTGGGTTTTTTAAAGATTTTAAAAATTTTTTTGTATAATCTCTACACCCAACATAGACCTCGAATTTATAATTTCAAGATCAAGAGTTAAATGCTCTACTGACTGAGCCAACCAGGTGTCCTGAATTTTTAGGAGCTTTGAATTGGATTTACAGTGAATTGCATTTTGAGCCAGTTGGTTACTTACTCTATTAATTTGCAGGTAGTATAATTTGATGAAGTAGATTTCAGAACTGGGAACTATTTACTCTCAATTGTTTGAAATTAGCCTAGTGTCTGCCACTTAATGATATTAGGACAGTTGTAGAGAAGAGGTAATAAATGATTTGAGATGTTACTGGCACTATGTTGTACCTGCTGATCAAATTTTGTGTTACATATAGAGAGCCATAGTGCAGTTTTTAAGACTTTTCAGCAGTGCTGTGTGTGTGTGTGTGTGTGTGTGTGTATGTGTGTGTGTGTGTGTTTAGGTCTGAATTCTTAACTTGAAATTATGGACCCCTAGCTTAAGAGTGAGAATGATGTGAAGATGGGATGTTCATGAGTTTAATTTTAATGTATATGATATTATGTGGATTCTGTTGCAGAGAATCCATAGATTTTTATCCTAAGACCTAATAAGGATTAGGAACCTGAGCAATTAGGCCCAGGTGAGTTTGGCATTGAAAATGCTGGGTAGGAAATAGTGGAAGGAATACACTGTTGTTATAGTCTTAGCCGTGAAAGTATGCCTTACAGCTCTGATCTTAGCTGCTTCCTAGGAAGAATGTTTTCTAAGTATTGTATTTTGATACGGATTCTCCAGTTTTTTAGCAAAATTTTAACCCATTTTATGATAATTATTTTTGAAAGAACAGCCAAACTATGGTCTAATTATATGGTAGTTACCTAAAGTATCTCCAAAGCTGATTCCAAACTAAAAAATTTAAATATCTTGAATAGTAGTTTTATAATCAGTTTAATACTAAAGCTAGTTAATTGGCTTTGCTTTCTTTATCTTAACTTGTTGGTTAGTTCAAGCCCTTCATTTGCTAGGCTACATGCTTACTGTATGTTTCTCCATGTTTCAGAGATGTTTTGGCTGAATAGAACGGTGTTTGTTTGTTTGTTTAAGCCCCATGTAGTTTTTTTTTTTCTTTGAACCAATCAACAAAACAAAGTATCTAGTCTATTAGAATTTATCATTCTGTTAGCACAATTAATTTTGTTACATTTGACAACAAAATGACATTTTTCTTAATGCTTTGGGTAAATTAAATCCATCAACCACAATTGAATCTTTTTTCATTGCTTCTTTTTGTCTTCTCTAGGTTTATTTTATTATTTATTTTCAATTAGTCTAGGTACTGATACTTGTATTATAGCTTCTGGATATATAATTTTGACAACTCTTGTGTTTCTATTGGTAAAATATTTTCGTGGACCCCATCATAATGTCATTTGTCATTGTGTTTGTTGTCTGTTATTTTTCATTTATACCTATCAATAAGCAGTTTTCTATCATTGTATGCTTGCACTAATTTTCCGTTCTATATTGACAACCCTTTTATAATTAAATAACTTAATTTGCTTTGATCATAAATTGAAATTGGGCTGAATGGGTAACTATAGACATAATTATAGATGTCAGTAATCATAATTATAGATGTCAGTAATATGGCTTCTCTGGGTGCCAACACAATGTCTGAGAAGAAAGTTCTAGGAATAACAGGAGGAGGATGGTGAATTCAGTGAATTTTTCATTAAGGGTATGATTGCTAGAAAGGAAAACAGACTTTTTGGGTGAGAAATGAAAACAATGGTGGGAGTATAGTCTTTGGACAGAAAAAGCCAGTAGAAGAATCTTCCTAGTGGATGGCACATAACCCTAGGTTTAGCACAATTCAACAAAATAGGAGTGTTCAAAAGTGTAAAGAAAGAGGGAAAGAAAAGTTTGTTTGGAAATGTTGAGAGGGGAAGATGTCATATGCAAAGTTTTAGCTATTTTGTGGTCATGTACAATCAGTGTGGGAATAGTGGCTGTCTGGTTCCAGGGGCATATTAAGATTATTATACTTAATCTATGTGCAGATATTAATAGGAACAGATCATATTTACATTTTATATTGATACTCAAAGGAAAGCATACAGAATGCCTCAGCATGTTGTTTCTAGATGTATCAAATTGAAAATAATTATCTGGAAAATAACCAAAAAATTTTCAGTAAAAATTTAGCATATATATATATATATATATATATATATATATATATATATATATATTCTGTGATTGACAAAGTTTAAAATAAATTTATTAAAGTGAGAGAAAATAGGTCCTTGATAAAAAGGCATTCATTATGCCATTTAAAAAATTCCACAAAATTTTAGTTCTAATGTGTATTAGTTACTAGTAAATCTGGTTCACATAAAGAGAAGTTAATATTTTAGTGAAGTGTGTGTGTGTGTGTGTGTGTGTATATATATATAAATATATATATATATATAAAATAAAAAAGGAGGAGAACTTTTCCCCTTTTTTATTTTTATTTTTTCCTGGCTGTTGTTTTAAATTTTATTTTAACACTCTTTGCCAGTTTGGAGAAATGATTTGTCTGCTGCTCTGTGAAGAATACTAAAATGCAATAGGAATATTTTAAATGCACAAGTATTAAAAAGAAAGGACAGGCTTATTTCTGAAGACTTTGAACTAATGCTACTTTATTACTTTTTTTCTTTTCTTTTTTAAACATATTTATTTATTTGAGAGAGAGAGGATGCACACGCAAGCGGGGGGAGGGGCAGAGAGAGAGGGAGAAGGAGACTCCAAGCTGAGTAGGGAGCTAAACTTGGGGCTGATCCCACCACCCTGGAATCACCACACGAGCCAAAGGCAGATGCCCAACCAACTGAGCCATCCAGACACCCCTACCTTATTTCCTAAGAGATGAGAGCTGCTAAATACTTAAAAAGCCTTTAAGATAAATGGCTCTTTTTCATTCCTAATGGTGTGGATGACTTTGTTGTGTCTGATTTTTGGATTAATTTCATCATTATTGACTTGAAACATTGCATAGGTTCTGTTCTCATTATGACTGATGAGTATACTGGGCAGCTTTTGTTGCAGGATGAAAACTTTATATAAGATGAGAAGACCAGCAACAAATGGAAATTTCACAGGCACTGAAAATGGAACTTGTCAGGAGAAGTTTAGCGTGTAATTTAGTATTACCTTTTTAAATTTTTAAAAATTTTTTTTATTTTATATAAACATATAATGTATTTTTATCTCCAGGGGTACAGGTCTGTGAATCACCAGGTTTACACACTTCACAGCACTAACCATAGCACATACCCTCCCCAATGTCCATTACCCCACCCCCCTCTCCCGATCCCCCACCCCCAGCAACCCTCAGTTTGTTTTGTGAGATTAAGAGTCACTTATGGTTTGTCTCCCTCCCAATCCCATCTTGTTTCTTTTCTTCTTTTTCTACCCCCATAGTCCCCCATGTTGCATCTCCACTTCCTCATATCAGGGATATCATATGATAGTTGTCTTTCTCTGATTGACTTATTTCACTAAGCATGATACCCTCTAGTTCCACCCACGTCGTTGCAAATGGCACGATTTCATTTCTTTTGATGGCTGCGTAGTATTCCATTGTGTATATATACCACTTCTTCTTTATCCATTCATCTGTTGATGGACATTTAGGTTCTTTCCACAGTTTGGCTATTATAGACATTCCTGCTATAAACATTCGGGTGCACGTGCCCCTTTGAATCACTACATTTGTATCTTTAGGGTAAATACCCAGTACTGCAATTGCAGGGTCATAGGGTAGTTCTATTTTCAACTTTTTGAGGAATCTCCATGGTGTTTTCCGGAGCGGTTGCACCAGCTTGCATTCCCACCAACAGTGTAGGAGGGTTCCCCGTTCTCCGCATCCTCACCAGCATCTGTCATTTCCTGACTTGTTAATTTTAGCCATTCTGACTGGTGTGAGGTGATATCTCATTGTGGTTTTGCTTTGTATTTCCCTGATGCCGAGTGATGTGAAGCACTTTTTCATGTGTCTGTTGGCCATCTGGATGTCTTCTTTGCAGAAATTTCTGTTCATGCCCTCTGCCCATTTCTTGATTGGGTTATTTGTTCTTTGGGTGTTGAGTTTGATAAGTTCTTTATAGATTTTGGATACAAGCCCTTTATCTGATATGTCATTTGCAAATATCTTCTCCCATTCTGTCAGTGGTCCTTTGGTTTTGTTAACTGTTTCGTTTGCTGTGTAAAAGCTTTTGATCTTGATGAAATCCCAATAGTTCATTTTTGCCCTTGCTTCCCTTGCCTTTGGCGATGTTCTTAGGAAGACGTTACTGTGGCTGAGGTCGAAGAGGTTGCTGCCTGTGTTCTCCACAAGGATTTTGATGGATTCCTTTCTCACATTGAGGTCCTTCATCCATTTTGAGTCTATTTTCATGTGTGGTGTAAGGAAATGGTCCAATTTCATTTTTCTGCAAGTGGCTGTCCAATTTTCCCAACACCATTTATTGAAGAGGCTGTCTTTTTTCCATTGGACATTCTTTACTGCTTTATCAAAGATTAGTTGACCATAGAGTTGAGGGTCTATTTCTAGGCTCTCTATTCTGTTCCATTGATCTATGTATCTGTTTTTGTGCCAGTAACATACTGTCTTGATGATGACAGCTTTGTAATAGAGCTTGAAGTCCAGAATTGTGATGCCACCAACTTTGGCTTTCTTTTTCAATATTCCTTTGGCTATTCGAGGTCTTTTCTGGTTGCATATAAATTTTAGGATTATTTGTTCCATTTCTTTGAAAAAAATGGGTAGGATTTTAATAGGGATTGCATTAAATGTGTAGATTGCTTTAGGTAGTATAGACATTTTCACAATATTTGTTCTTCCAATCCAGGAGCATGGAACATTTTTCCATTTCTTTGTGTCTTCCTCAATTTCTTTCATGAGTACTTTATAGTTTTCTGAGTATAGATTTTTAGCCTCTTGGGTTAGGTTTATTCCTAGGTATCTTATAGTTTTGGGTGCAATGGTAAATGGGATTGGCTCCTTAATTTCTCTTTCTTCC
>PISX010034444.1:0-13984 GCA_004024625.1 Mellivora capensis
TATGGTTTCACTTATTTGTGGAGCATAACAAACAACACGGAGGACATGGGGAGATGGAGAGGAGAAGGGAGGTGAGGGAAATTGGGGGGGAGATGAACCATGGGAGACTATGGACTCTGAAAAATAACCTGAGGGTTTTGAAGGGGCGGGGGGTGGGAGGTTGGGGGAGCCTGGTGGTGGGTATTGTGGAGGGCACTCATTGCATGGAGCACTGGGTGTGGTGTAAAACTATGAATTCTGTTACGCTGAAAAGAAATTAAAAAAATTAAAAAAAAAGATTATCAGACTTGGAGATACTTAGTCATTCAAGCTAAATCTTAGACTTCTTGAAGTTTATCTCTTTTTTTGTGTGGTTTTTTTTTTTTTTTTGCTTTTAGTTATTTATTTGATAGATGGAGATCAAAAGTAGGCAGAGAAGCAGGCAGAGAGAGAGAAGGAAGCAGGATCCCTGCTGAGCAGAGAGCCCATTGTGGGTCTCGATCCCAGGACCCTGGGATCATGACCTGAGATGAAGGCAGAGGTTTTAACCCACTGAGCCACCCTTGAAATGTATCTCTTAATGAACACAATATAAGTTCAAAAGTCTTGTTCCTGGGAAATTTCCTAAGGAAAATAGGTAGGTTTTGCCAATGATTAAAGAATAGGTTGAAGAACAAGATTTTCACCTTAAAGATGTCTTTACTTTAAAATAATTGGAAATGTTAAGAGCTATCTATTTTTCCCAAAACTTTTTTTTGAAGATTTCATTAATTTGAGAGAGAGTATGTGCGTGTGCTACTGTGAGTGGGAGGAGAAGTGGAGGGGAAGGGAGAGGGACAAGCAGACTCTGCCTTGAGTGTGGAACCCAATACAGGGTTAAACCCCAGGACCCTGAGATCATGGCCTGAGCAGAAACCAAGAGTGGACACTTAACAGACTGAGACACCTGGGCACCCTTCCCCCAAAACTTTGAATCACTGATCCATACATATTAAATCTCTGCTCTTGCAGTTCTAGTAAAGTATATTTAAGTGCTAAGAATTATTGCCCAATTATGCTTAAACTTACCATACACACACACACACACACATACATATTAATATAATAATTATTGGGGCACCTGGGCAGCCCAGTGGGTTAAAGCCTCTGCTTTCAGCTCAGGTCATGATCCCAGGGTCCTGGGATTGAGTCCCACATTGGGCTTTCTGCTCTGCGGAGAGCCTGCTTCCTCCTCTCTCTCCCTGCCTGCCTCTCTTGCCTACTTGTAATCTCTGTCTGTCAAATAAATAAATAAAATCTTTAAAAAATATAGTAGTTATTATGTGTATTGCTGCATATATGTGTATTACTGCATATATATATATATATATATATATATATATATATATATATATATCTGACATTCTGACATTGTAGGAAGAGACCATTCAGTCAGAAACACATAAATCTAGGTATTATTTTACCAGAAAATATGAAATGTCTTGGAATAAAAGGAGGCCATGCATTTACAGAGGAGTATCAATAAGCAAATTGCAATAAGCTATTTTCTCCCTTAAAACTGTACAACTCAGACTCTCTTTATTACCCATGACTTACTATTAAATTGTTTCTGAAAAAATCTTAATTATTCAAATTAAAGATAGAATAATTAATATATTGATGTAATTCAAATATACTTTCATGAGTAAATAAAAATCACAAACATTCGTTTAGTTCATCTGCTGTTCTATGGTATAGAAAATTTGTTTGAGGCAAGTTTAGGTCCAGGATTATGTTTTTGCAGATTTAAAGCTATTAAAACGTCATCATTGAAAACTTTAGGTCACCAAAGTCAATAAAAGAAAGTCTCGGGGGGAGACAAGATAGTGGGGAAGTAGGAGGAGACGCCGTTTCAACCTGTACCCTAAAGTGAACTGATTACCTACCAAAGAACCCCGGTCACCCATGAATCAGCCTGAGATCAGAATTATACACAACTGGATCTCTATGGGGGAAGAAGAGGCCAGTGGGCAGGTAAAGTGGAGTGGGAACATCGGACTAATATTGGAAGATAAACAAAAGGGGGAGGGAGCCACCAGAGGCAACCCATTGGAAAGTAATACCCCAATACGAGAGTGCCCTGCGTCTGGGGACCAGCATTAACTTGGAGTCTGGTTGAAAGCACTCAAAAAGAGCAAAGGATCTCGGGGGGAAATTGTGGGAATCGGGATGGTTAGGGACAGGGGATTAAGTCCCCAGACCCAGGACAACCACCCCTGGGTCCCTGAGCTGCCAGCATGCCTAAGAATGCATGGGGTCCTGTGAGAGGCTGGGAGCCTCACCAGCCAGCAGAAAAACAGTCTTTTTGCACTCTTCCATGCAAGTGCCATGCGTGCTATCAGAGCCTGAGACACGCGCACCCCACACCCTCCCCTGAGAGAGGTGTGCGCAGGCACCAGCCAGGCGCTCCCAGACCCGGAAAGACCAGGCACTCTCAGCCCAGGCCAGTGGGAAAATCTCAGTGTGCGATTGCTGCTTGGAACCTCTCTGGTGGTCCGGAGCTGCCCAGACAGCCACCTCTGTTGTGGTTTTTGGTACAAGCAGGAGTTCCTGTGTCCCCAGGGACCGCGACTGGGAACGTGCTCTGCCAGCGGCCAAGGAGGAACTTATGTGCTCTGCAGCACCCAGAGGGGAACAGACTGAGGCTTCTCTCTGAGAGGGAGGTCTGGGTGCAGTTAGCTTTCCTCTAAACCTCCAAAAACCATCAAAAGCTGTAAAGGTGAGAGAAAAACAAACAAACAAAGGAACAAACAAACATAAAAACCTCCAGAGAACAAAAGCCTGAAAAACTGGTTTCCTCAGAGCCCACCCCCTTGAGGGGGGTGGGAGGACTTAAATCAGGGAACATTGCCTGAAAACCCATGTGGCAGGCCCTCCCCCAGAGTGTCAACCAGGAAAAAAAAAGGAAAAAAAAGAAAAGAGAAAAACCACCACTACTTCATAGACACAACTTTTATTTTTAATTCATTCCCACTATTCTGGTTCATTTTTTTATATAGATAATTTTTTAACCAATTTACCATCACAGTGAGATATCCAGTACATCAAATTCCATAATAACCTTTTAACCTGAACTTTTTGATGCATATACCTGTGTTTTTCTTTTGCTTTTCTATTTTTTAATTTTTTTAATGAAATTTAATTTAATTTTAGTTTAGGTTATTCTTTTTTTTTATTTTTTTTAAACATTCATATAGAGTTAAACTTTAAGGTAATCCCCTTTCCCCAATCAATGCTACCCCTATACGTAAACCAATTTTTAATCCCCCTTTATCTTAGGAAAGTTGAGTCCTTTACCAAAGATATCAAGATACATCCAGGAAAGAATCAAAATAACCTTCCTCGCCCACACTGAGAATTTATAACCACTCTCCCATCTTTTTCTCCCACCAGTGTTTCTGTGAATTTGTGTTTGTCCTGATAGTATATAAATCTTATACTTGGGGTTCTTTTTGATGAGGTTCTTTTCTTTTTTTGTATATATATATATATATTTTTTTCTCTTGACATATACTTTTATCAGTCTTTCTGTTTGTTTTTGTTTGTATACTTCATATATTTTACCTTGGGGCCCATTTGGGCTGAGCCCTCTCTTTTATCTTCCTTTTTTTCCTGTCTCTTTCTCTCTCTCTTTCTCTTTTTTCTTTTTCTTTTCTTTTTTCTTTTGTTTGGGTGGGCCCTGCTGATTGCTCAGAAGCATTCCAGGTTGTACCTTGACTGCACCAAGGTCGATACATCCAGCTACATCTGTTCAGCTATCTCTCACCAAAATAACTAGGAGTAGGAATGCTCAACAGAATAAAAATTCAGAGGATGGGCCTTCTGCAACAGAGCTAATGGCTATCAACATAGACAATATGTCATAAAGGGAATTCAGGCTAACAATTATCCAGGCAATAGATAGGTTGGAAAAAGCCATGGATGACCAAAAGGACTTGATTAGGGCAGAACTGAAAGCCACCAGGGATGATGTTCACAAGGCTCTCAATGAGTTCCAATCTAATCTAAATTCTCTAAAAGCTAGGGTAACTGAGACAGAAGATAGAATTAGTGATCTGGAGGACAAACAGAGAGAAAGGATCAGGAGGAAGCCTGAGGAACAAACAGCTTAGAAGCCACAAAAACAGAATCAAGGAAATAAATGATGCCATGAAACATTCCAACGTCAGAATTATTGGAATCCCTGAAGGGGAGGAGAAAGAAAGAAGTCTAGAAGACATAGTGGAACACGTTCTCCATGAAAATTTTCCCAATTTCGCAAATGGAACCAGCTTTCATGTACTAGAGGCAGAACGTTCTCCCCTCAAGATTATAGATTCTCAAAAGACCTTGAGACACCTAATAGCAAGAATGAAGAATTATAATTATAGGCAGGCCTCTTGAAGGCAGCTAGGACAAAGAAGCTCCTTATGTACATAGGAAAGCCCATCAGAATAACATCAGACCTGTCCACAGAAACCTGGCAAGCCAGGAAGGGCTGGCAAGATATATTCAGGGCACTAAATGAGAAGAACATGCAGCAAAGAATACTTTATCCAGCAAGACTGACATTCAAAATGGATGGAGAGATAAAGAGTATCCAAGACCAGCAAGGCTTAAAAGAGTATGTGACCACCAAGCCAACACTGAAGAAAATATTAAGGGGGGTTCTATAAAAGAGGAAAAATCCTAAGAATATCATTGAACAAAAATATAGAGACAATCTACAGAAAGAAAGACTTCGAAGGTCACACAATGTCAATAAAAACTTATCTATTAATAATCACTCTCAATGTGAATGGCCTAAATGCGCCCATAAAATGACACAGGGTTGCAGATTGGATAAAATGACAGGACCCATCCATATGTTGGACATATGGATGTCCCATTTTGAACTTAAGGGTACACCCAGACTTAAAGTGAAGGGATGGAGAAGCATCTTTCATGCCAATGGGCCTCAAAAGAAGGCGGGAGTGGCAATTCTTATATCAGATAAATTAGATTTAAACTAAAGATTGTAGTCAGAGATACAGAAGAACACTACTTCATTCTTAAAGGAACTATCCATCAGGATGATCTAACAATTGTAAATATTTATGCCCCCAATATGGGAGAAGCCAATTACATAAGAAAACTATTAATCAAGATAAAGAGTCATATTGATATGAATACCTTTATAGTAGAAGATCTCAACATGCCTCTCTCAGTAATAGACAGATCATCCAAGCAGAAAATCAATAAAGAAATCAGAACATTGAATGAAACATTGGACCAGATGGACCTCATAGATATACACAGAACATTCCACCCTAAATAACAGAATACTCATTCTTCTCAAGTGCAAATGGAACCTTCTCCAGAATAGACCACATACTGGGTTATAAATCAGGACTCAACGAGTAACAAAAGAATGTGATTATTCCCTGCATATTATCAGATCACAATGCTTTGAAACTGGAGCGCAATCACAAGAAAAGTTTGGAAGGAGCTCAAACACCTGGAAGCTAAAGACCACCTTGCTTAAGAATGCGTGGATCAAGCAGGAGATCAAAGAAGAACTTAAACAATTCATGGAAACCAATGAGAATGAAGACACGTCGGTCCAAAACCTATGGGATACAGCAAAGGCAGTCCTAAGGGGGAAATACATAGCCATCCACGCCTCCCTCAAAAAAGTGGAAAAATCCAGAATACACCAGCTGTCTCTACACCTTAAACAACTGGAGAATCAACAACAAATCAAACCAACTCCACACACAAAAAGGGAATTAATCAAGACTAGAGCAGAAATCAATGAGGTAGAAACTAGAGATACAGTAGAACGTATCGATGAAACTAGAAGCTGGTTTTTTGAAAGAATCAATAAGATCAACAAACCATTGACCACAGTAATCCAAAAGAAAGGAGAGAATGCTCAAATTAATAAAATTATGAATGAAAAGGGAGAGATCACAACTAACTCCAAGGAAGTAGAAACAATCATCAGAAGTTATTATCAACAGTTATATGCCCATAAGTTAAGCAACCTAGATGAAATGGATGCATTTCTGGAAAACTATAAACTCCCAAAATTGAACCAGGAAGAAATTGACAACCTGAATAGACTGATATCTAGAAACGAGATTAAAGCAGTGATCAAAAACCTCCCAAAAAACAAGAGCCCAGGACCTTACGGATTCCCTGGGGAATTCTACCAAACTTTCAAAGAAGAAATAACACCTATTCTCCTGAAGCTGTTTCAAAACTCTAAGCAGAAGGAAAGCTTCCAGACTCTTTTTATGAAGCCAGCATTACCCTGATCCCCAAACCAGGCAAAGACCACACCAAAAAGGAGAATTTCAGACCAATATCACTGATGAATATGGATGCTAAGATTCTCAACAAGATCCTAGCAAAGAGGATCCAACAGCACATTAAAAAGATCATCCACCACGACCAGGTGGGATTCATCCCTGGCTTACAAGGGTGGTTCAACATTCGCAAGTCAATCAATGTGATAGAACAAATCAATAAGAGAAGAGAGAAGAACCACATGGTCCTCTCGATTGATGCAGAAAAAGCATTTGACAAAATCCAGCATCCGTTCCTGATTAAAACACTTCAAAGTATAGGGATAGAGGGAACATTCCTGAACTTCATAAAATCTATCTATGAAATACCCACAGCAAACATCATCCTCAATGGGAAGAAGCTCACAGTCTTCCTGTTGAGATCAGGAACACGACGAGGATGCCGACTCTCACCACTCTTGTTCAACATAGTATTAGAAGTCCTAGCAACAACAATCAGACAACAAAGAGAAATAAAAGGTATCCAAATTGTCAAGGAAGAAGTCAAACTCTCTCTCATTGCAGATGACATGATTCTTTATATTGAAAACCCAAAAGACTCCACCCCCAAACTACTAGAACTCATACAGCAATTCAGTAATGTGGCAAGATACAAAGTCAATGTACAGAAATCAGTGGCTTTCTTATACACTAACAATGAAAATACAGAAAGGGAAATTAGAGAATCGATTCCATTTACTATAGCACCAAGAACCATAAGATACCTGGAAATATACCTAACCAAAGAGGTAAAGGATCTGTACTCGAGGACTACAGAACACTCATAAAAGAAATTGAAGAAGACACAAAATGATGGGAGACCATTCCATGCTCTTGAATTGGAAGAATAAACATTGTTAAAATGTCTCTACTACCTAGAGCAATCTATACTTTTAATGCCATTCCCATCAAAATTCCATCGGTATTTTTCAGAGCTGGAGCAAATAATACTAAAATGTGTATGGAATCAGAAGAGACCCCGAATTCTAAGGAAATGTTGATAAAGAAAAACAAAACTGGGGGCATCACGTTACCTGATTTCAAGCTTTACTACAAAGCTGTGATCACCAAGACAGCATGATACTAGCATAAGAACAGACACATAGACCAGTGGAACAGAGTAGAGAGCCCAGATATGGACCCTCAACTCTATGGTCAAATAATCTTCGACAATTAGGAAAAAATATACAGTGGAAAAAAGATAGTCTCTTCAATAAATGGTGCTGGAGAAATTGGACAGCTATATGTAGAAGAATGAAACTCAACCACTCTCTTACACCGTACACAAAGATAAACTCGAAATGGATAAAAGACCTCAACGTGAGGCAGGAATCCATCAGAATCCTAGAGGAGAACATAGGCAGTAACCGCTTCAATATCAGCCACAGCAACTTCTTTCAACATATGTCTCCAAAGGCAAAGGAAACAAAAGCAAAAATGAACTTTTGGGACTTCATCAAGATCAAAAGCTTCTGCACAGCAAAGGAAACAGTCAACAAAACATAGAGGCAACCCACGGAATGGGAGAAGATATTTGCAAATGATAGTACAGACAGAAGGTTGATATCCAGGATCTATAAAGAACTTCTCAAACTCGACACACACAAAACAGATAATCATATCAAAAAATGGGCAGAAGATATGAACAGACACTTCTCCAATGAAGACATACAAATGGCTATCAGACACATGAAAAAATGTTCATCATCACTAGCCATCAGGGAGATTCAACTTAAAACCACATTGAGATACCACCTCACACCAGTTAGAATGGCCAAAATCAGCAAGACAGGAAACAACGTGTGTTGGAGAGGATGTGGAGAAAGGGGAACCTTCTTACACTGTTGGTGGGAATGCAAGTTGGTGCAGCCACTCTGGACAACAGTTTGGAGATTCCTCAAGAAGTTAAAAATAGAGCTTCCCTATGACCCTGCAATTGCGCTACTGGGTATTTACCCCAAAGATACAGATGTGGTGAAAAGAAAGGCCATCTGTACCCCAATGTTTATAGCAGCAATGGCCACGGTCGCCAAACTGGAAAGAATCAAGATGCCCTTCTATGGACGAATGGTTAAGGAAGATGTGGTCCATATACCCTATGGAGTATTATGCCTGCATCAGAAAGGATGAATACGCAGCTTTTTTAGTAACATGGATGGGACTGGAAGAGATTATGCTGAGTGAAATAAGTCAAGCAGAGAGAGTCAATTATCATATGGTTTCACTTATTTGTGGAGCATAAGGAATAATATGGAGGACATGGGGAGATGGAGAGGAGAAGAGAGTTGATGGAAATTGGAAGGGGATGTGAATCATGAGAGTCTATGGACTCTGAAAAACAACCTGAGGGGTTTTGAGGGGCCCGGTGGTTGGAGGTTATGGGAGCCAGGTAGTGGGTATTAAGGAGGGCATGTATTGCATGGACCACTGGGTGTGGTGCAAAAGCAATGAATACTGTTACGTTGAAAAGAAATTAAAAAAAAAAAGGAAAGTCTCGATGTTGAAATAGAACCGTATCAATATACTCCATTTCACATTGATTTTTTAAAACTGAAAGTTCTTTTTAGAGGACTTATCAATTTTAAGAATAAATTCCAGGTGGTAAGTAGCTAAAATAAAAAGGCTCCATATTTCCCTCTTATATGCAAGTAAGATTTACTAAATTCTTTCCCATTCATTCTATATTTGGCCTTCTCCTCCTCATCTGCAGATTATCCCTTCAGCAACAACAACGGGAAGAAGAGAACTTGACAGAAATATCAGAATTGAATAATGGTACTTAATAAATGTTCAATAACTTTTAGTGTTTAATATACAGTTTCACAATTTCTTTATCTATAAGAATATAATTTTAATTATTTTCTTCAGAGGGGGGTTAGAAGATAGGGGAAGAGTAACAGAGATCATCCCATGAACATAATAACTATCAAATCATCTTAAATTCTCCAGAAATTGATCTGAAGTCTGGGAGAAGAATTTCGACAATGAAAAGTAGAGAAAAGGCCACATCAAAGAAAGTAGGAAGTAAGGATATATGGTTTGAGAGAGAAATATAGCCACTGCTCGGGGGGTGGGGGTGGGAGGCTGTGGTCTTGGAGAAAGATGAGAGACAGACTAATACATGGGGAAGAAGAGAAGGAAAATGAATCTCCATAACAACAACTTGGAAAGTTAGAGGCACTGAATTTTGTGACTTGTGGCAACTAGCAAGACTAAAAGCCTCCGAAAGGCTGCAGTCATGGAGAGACCCCTCTGGGAAAAAGGATCTGGCAGACACCATTTTCCTTCCCTGCCCTATCAACATAAGCACAGGGCCACCTGCTGGAGTCAGCAAAGCCCAGGTCTTCCTACCTGACTTGTTTATTACAAGCACTGTTTCATATGATCCAGTAGGACCACCCTCCCAGTCTTGCTTGCCTCAGTCCTAATGTGATGGGCTTCATCCCCAGAAGACCAACCCAAACACTTGTTCACACCACATCTTCTGACTCAGGAGTTTTGAATAGCTTCAGTACCTGCAACAATGGCAACAGGTCTCACTTCACAAGCAGGTCTAATTAAATTCACCATGTTCAGGACCGGGACCAAACACTGCCCCCAACAAAGAGAGCTTTTGCTCATGATTGGCCTTAAGGATAAAGTGATCAGGATAAAACAGGAGAGCACAGGCACCACATATTGGAGACACTCCCAGAAGTGCCAGGACTAGGAGAACAGGTAACATGACATGTCAGGACACTAAAGGACATCTATTTCACAAACAAGAAGAAGAGATGTAGTTGACTTTCTCAAAAGACAGAAACAGGGATAAGGATTTAGAAAAAATGAGAAGACAGGGAGTTTTATCTCAAATAAAGGAAAAAAAAAACCAATGCCACAGCCAGAGTTCTAAGCAAAACAGATAGAAGTAATGTGCCTCTTGGACTATTTAAATCAATGATCATAAAGATATCACTGGACTTGAGAAAAGAGTGGAAGGAGGAAGTGAGACCCTTAACACAGAGATAAAGAATAACAGCCGAGATAAAGGGCTCTGAATGAAATGAGAAATATTCTTGATAGAATGAACAGCAGGATGGAAGAAGCAGAGGAATGAATTAGTGATCCAGAAGACAGAGTAATAAAAAGTAAGAATGCTGAATAAAGAGAGAAAAAATAGTTATGCAAAATGGAAATAGACATAGAGAACTCAGTGACCCCATCAAATATAACATTTATATTGTAGGAGTCCCAGAAGAAGAGAAAAAAAATATATTATATATAGGGAAGTAATACCTGAAAATTTCCCTAATATGGGGAAAGAAACAGATATTTAAATCCAGGATGCACAGGGAACGCCTATCAAAATCAACAAATGCAGATGTTTGCCAAGACATATTGTAATTAAATTGGTAAAATATGCTGATAAAGAAAAAACTAATTAAAAGCAGGAAGACAAAAGAAGACAGTAATATACAAGGAAACCCCATAAGCCTATCAGGGAATTTTTCAGCAGAAACTTTGCAAGCCACAAGAGAGTGGTGACATGATAAACTGAAAGTGCTTAATGGAAAGAACATACAGCCAAGAATATTTTATCCAGCAAGGTTATCATGCAAACTAGAAGGATATATAAAGAGTTTCCCTGGCAAACAAAAACTAAAGGAGTTCATGAGCACTGCAAGAAATCAGGGAAAGGAGAGACCAAAAGTGGAAATAGTGGAAAGGAGAGAGCAAAAGTTGTAGTTAAAAAAGGTAGGAAACACAAAAAGAGTAAATATGAATATTTCTATAAAAAAATCAGTCAAGGAACTAAAAAAATAAAAAGGTGTAAAATATCACAACATATACCTAAAACATGGGGAAGAGAGGAGAAAAGAATGAGTTCAAACTTAAAAGACCATCAACTTAATATAGACTGCGATATGCTGAAGAGGTAATATACAAACCAAATAGTAACTATATATTGAAAACAACTAATAAAAATGCAAGAATAAAGAGAAAGAAATACAAATATATCACTAAAAAAATCTGCAAACTATGAAAGAGAGGAACACAAGAAAGGATCAGGGTTCTTTCTTCAGAAAGAACCACAAAAAAATAATAAACTGACAATAAATACATATCTATCAATAATTACTTTGAATGTAAGTTCTCCAATCAAAACACAGAGGACGACATAAGAAATAAAAAAAAATAAAAAAAAAACCAAGAACCATCTATATGCTTCCTACAAGAGACTCATTTTAGACCTAAAGACACTAGCAGACAGAAAGTGAGGGAATGGATAAACACCTATGATGTAAATGGATGTTTAAAGAAAACTGGAGGCATAATACATAAAAAAAAAAAGACTTTAAGACAAAGACTGACAAGTTACAAGGAAGGGCATTATATAATCATAAAAGGGACAATCCAACAAGAAGATATAGCAATTGTAAATATTTATCCAACCCAACATAAGAGCACTCAAATACATAAAACAATTAATGATGAACATAAAGAAACTAATCAATAATAAAATAATAGGGGCATATAAGGCCCACTTTCATCAATGGGCAGATAGATCACCTAAACAGAAAGTAACCAGGGAAGAGAGTGGCTTTGAATGACACACTGGAACAGAGGGACTTAACATATATTCAGAATATCCCATCCTAAAACAGCAGAATACAGATTCTTTTTAGTGCACATGGAACATCTCCAGAATAGATCACATATTAGGTCACAAAACAAAAACAAATTTAGAAAGATCAAAATCATATTATGTGCCTTTTCTAACCACAATACTATGACATTAGAAGCCAACCACAAGGAAAAGTCTGGAAAGACCACAAATACATGGAGGTTATATAACATGTTACTGAACAATGGAAGGGTCAGCCAAGAAATCAAAGAAGAAATCAAAAAGTGAATAGAAACCCTCCAACACTTTGGGATGCAGCAAAAGCAGTTCTAAGAGAAATGTTTATAGCAATACAGTCCTATGTCAAGAAGCAAGAAAAATCACAAATAACCTTAACCTTATACCTAAAGTATCTAGAAAATGAACAACAAATAAAATAAAAATCCAGCAGAGAAAAGAAAATAAAAAGTTAAAAAAAAGATAAAATAAAAATAAAACACATAAATGAAATCAGGAGCTGGTTCTTTGAAAAGATCAATAAACTGATAAACCTCTGGCCAGACTTATCAGAAAAAAAGGGAAAGAACTCAAATAAATAAAATCACAAATGAGAGAGGAGAAAAAGCAACCAACACAACAGAAATATAAACAATCATAAGAGACTATTAGGAAAACTATATAACAACAAATTGGGCAAGCTACAAGAAATGGATAAATTCCTAGAAACATATAAATTACCAAAACTGAAATATGAAGTAGAAGATTTGAACAGACTAATAACCAAAAAATGAATTGAATCAACAAAAAAGTCCTGGATCTGACAGCTTAACATGTGAATTTTATCTAGTATTTAAAGTGTTAATAGCTATTTTTCCTCAAACTATTAAAAAAAATAGAAGTAAACTTCCAAACCCATTCTATGAGGCCAGCATTATATATATACCAAAAATAGATGTAAACACCACTAAAAATAAAATTGCATAAAATTAAATTAAAAAAAAAAAACACAACAACACTACAGGCTAATATCCCTGATGAACTTTGATGCAAAAGTCCCCAGCAAAATACTAGCAGACTAAATCCAACAATGCATTAGAAAAATCTTTCACCACAATCAAATGGGGTTTATTCCTGGCTTGTATGATTCAATAATAACAAAACAATCAATGAGACATAGCACACCAATAAGATAAAGGGTAAAAAACATATATTCATTTCAGTAGATACAGAAAAAGCAATTGACAAAGTACAACATTCATTCGTGATAAGAATCCTCAAGAGTAGGTTTAGAAGGAACATACTTCAACATAACAAAGGCTCTCTCTCTCTCTCTATATATATATATAATACATATACATACATACATATATAAAATAAAAATGGTGAGGATATATATATCTATAAAATATATGAAATATATAAAATATATATAAAAATAAAATATATAAATATACATTTTTGTATATAAGATGGTGAGGATATATATATATCTCAAAATATACTATGTTGAATAAAATATAATAAAATATATAAATAAAAAAATATAATATATATATATATCTCCTCTCCATTTTTTAAAAAATTTTTTAAAATTTCTTTTCAGCGTAACAGAATTCATAGTTTTACACCACACCCAGTGCTCCATGCAATGCGTGCCCTCCACAATACCCACCACCAGGCTCCCCCAACCTCCCACCCCCCGCCCCTTCAAAACCCTCAGGTTATTTTTCAGAGTCCATAGTCTCCCATGGTTCATCTCCCCCCCAATTTCCCTCACCTCCCTTCTCCTCTCCATCTCCCCATGTCCTCCGTGTTGTTTGTTATGCTCTGCAAATAAGTGAAACCATATGATAGTTGACTCTCTCTGCTTGACTTATTTCACTCAGCATAATCTCTTCCAGTCCCGTCCATGTTGCTACAAAAGTCAGGTATTCATCCTTTCTGATGGAGGCATAATACTCCATAGTGTATATGGACCACATCTTCTTTATCCATTCGTCCGTTGAAGGGCATCTTGGTTCTTTCCACAGTTTGGTGACCGTGGCCATTGCTG
>PISX010034445.1:0-13985 GCA_004024625.1 Mellivora capensis
GTGACACCATAAGACGAAACAACATTAGAATAATTGGGATTCCAGAAGAAGAAGAAAGAGAGAGGGGAGCAGAAGGTATATTGGAGAGAATTATTGTAGAGAATTTCCCTAATATGGCAAAGGGAACAAGCATCAAAATCCAGGAGATGCAGAGAACCCCCCTCAGAATCAACAAGAATAGGTCCACACCTCGTCACCTCATAGTAAAATTTACAAGTCTTAGCGACAAAGAGAAAATCTTGAAAGCAGCCCGGGAAAAGAAGTCTCTAACATAATCCCATGTGAGTTCATGAGTCACATAGCTTCCTGTGTTAATTAGGTGGTAAGACACAACAGGGTACGGATGTATTGTGCAAGAATTCACATGCAGGATGTGTGCCCCCTGCTTGAGCACGAGTTGTGACACATTAATTCATGGACGAGATGCCTCTTTGCAATTAAGACCCATTCTTTATATATCATTGGAGTTTAAATACAAATATTAGTTCTCTCTGTCTTAAAACTCTGAGCCCCAAAACCTGCTACCCAAAGTTAGAATCACTTTGGCCCCCTTTTCCTCATTTACATCATCTATTTAGCTGTACTGATAGCCAAGAATGTACAGTCCACCCCTTCCCTTCTCCCACTTGGCCCACTGGGACACTGTGAACATAGAAGAGGAGGGGGAAAGGGACAGGACCTTCATCACCACCTGAAGGAGAGGACCAGACTGCCTGGGAAGGAAACACTGGAGAAATGGGGGCAGCAGCCAAACCGTGATCCATGACTGAGAAGGGAGAGGAGCCGGAGAGGCTATGTTGTGATTCCTGACATTCAGTAAACCTCACCCAAAGCAACCAGACAAAAATTCACTATGTTTTTTATGTCCACAATATGACAGTGTGATAGGTGGGGGGAAAAGAAATGTTTCACTTAGCTCAGTTACTCTCAACCAAGAAAATCTTTTTGTTTCCTCCTTCTCTGGGTTCCAGGAGAGAGGGTGAACCCATTTCTGCAGACAGTCTCCTCATCGGCTACACTGTGCTCTATACACACCCTGTGCCATCTGAGGTGTCAGTGCCAGGGTCCTGGAGAATCTGCCTTGCTCTGTGAGCTTGTGTTAAGCTTGTACTAATACAAGCTTGTAATTAAGCTCACAAGCTCACTCACTTGTGACTCCCTATGAATTTTTCACAAGGAGTTACTTTTAACTCATTCAAACTGTTGTCTGAATGTTTTCTTAATGAAGGACTCCTGTGTGTGATTCCCTCTTACTCCCCCTTACTTACTTCTCTTCAGATGGCCCCCTCCACAAGGGGAGCAAGGCTCTAGATGAACAATTCACAGCTAAGCCCAGGAAATGAGAAGTGGAGAACAGAGTAATAAAGTCATGAAGCCCCCACTCTCCTCCCTACTCTTGCTTCGGTTTTACGAGAATTTTAGGAAATGTTCTTAGGAGTTTTTAAAGGCAGAAATATCAGTCAAAATTGGAAAGTCTACTCTGTAGATGATGAAAAAGAACCCTTGGGTTATGGGCCAGACCTTCTGTCTACAAATCCATCTAGACTGCTTATTTGCCACTCACCAGTTTCAGTGCTATGATTTACAAACAAGCCCAGAAGATAGATAATGAGTGTCAATTCTTAACTCATGGAAACTTTTTATACTATCTGAGGTTTTCCCAACCCACCACCAGGTTTCATACCCTTCCAAGACTCCACTCTCCCCTTCCTTCATAGTCTTTCCTTTGTTCATAATATGATCTGTGCTTATTCCTCCAGCCCCATCCCCTGCCCAGTTCCTGCTCCAGCTGTGAAATTCGACACTCACACTCTTCCCTTGCCTCTACTGCTTTCTTGGCCCCTTCACTTAGCTAACCCCCACTTCTCTTTCAGTTCACTGCTCAGCTGTTGATTCCTCAGAAAGTCTCCCCTGACCTTTATGCTGCCCTTCCTATGTGCTCTCCTAGCACCCAGTTTCCCCCATGTGTCATTGATCCTAATGTATCCAAATTCCAGGTCAGGTGCTGGTCTCCTCCATCAGACTGTGAGGTACGTACTCAGTAAGTATTTCTTGAACAAATGACCACACTGAGGAGAGAAACCTGACAGAGGCCAGAATCCAGAATTCCTATATACTGGACATTGAGATACATCCTTTGTAGCCAAGCAATCCTTAAAATTCAGGCTCATGTAGAGATATACATGGCATTACCTTCCTTGTGGAAGGGGAGCAAAATGGATAGCATGAAAGGAAAACCAACGGTGATAAAACCTTGACTGCCCATCATTCATCATCCAGGTATGAATCACACTAGTGATAAAGAATCAGCCTTTGAGACACTTGTTTAAAAATATTGGGCTCCCGGGGTTTATGGGCCACCAACCACCCACACTCCATTAGAAAATCCCTGCTTTTTTGAAGGCACATGCTCTGGCCTTATAATCTAGGTAGGATATCCTAAATCAGAGGTTCTCACTTTGAGGGACAGAGGGGGGCATAATGTAGATACCTGGGGACATTTCCCAACTTTAGATCCTCTCTCTCTGGAGATTCTTGTCCACAGGCCCTGTACTTGCCATGACTGCTCTAAATCACCCAACTGACAAGAGATTGTCCTCAAATTCAAGGGGAAGAGATTTTAAAATCTGCCTTCACAAGAAGGCAGTGTAGTTCAGTAGTTAGGAGTAAGGCTCTGTGGGTAGACTGTTCAGGTTCAACTCACACCTCAGTCTCACACCCAGTGACTGTGGTTAAATTAGTTCACCTCTTGGGGCTTTAGTTTCTTCAACAGTCAAATGGGAGTAAAAGTAAGTACCTCACAGGCCAGCTGTGAGGAGTAAGTGAAATCATGTCTATAAGTATGTAGCTCAGTGCCTAGCAAACCATACAGACTTAATATCATCTACCAAGTACTTAATATTGAAATATGATCCAAAATAATCAAATGCTGAAAGTCAGCCAGCCTTTATAAATGTGCTGGCTCAGAATAATCCAAAAAAGCTCAAGTTTCTTAGTTCTCCCCCATGAGACAATGAAAACAGTCTTATTCCATATGATTCACCTTGAAATGCTAAGGACTCTAATTAGATACCTTCATCCAAGCTGGTGCTGACACATGGGGGTCCTAGGCTAACTAAATTGAATCAGGCATCTAGAACTAAAAGGCTCCATACAATAATAATAACAACAACAACAACAGCATCTTTATCTGCAGATGCGTTATATAGAACAAGCAGTGCTGAGTACTATAGAGAGAAGAACAATGAACACTTGGTCAGAAATGCTGGATGTGAGCCCTGGCCCTTCCTCATGATGACACGAACCCAGGTAATTTCTTAATATCTCCATGACTCATCCACTAGGGACCTTACTTAACCTCCCTCACTGGATCAACACGAGAATTCCATAAGAACATACAAACCAATACACCCTGCTGGTGGCAGTGTCACCGAGCACCACCTGAAGCACAATCTTAATGGAATTCAGAATTATACACAATTGGACACTGTAGTGGTTGAATGGGTGAATGTATCTGAAACAAACATAGAGTGTGGACTGGAACAGCATTTGTTAAATAACTAAAGAAAGGGCCTCCAGTGCGGAGGGGAAATGTGAATAGAGATAAGGATGAAACAGGATAATAAAATGCATTGAAAGGGGGCTAACTGGACATAATAAAAAATAAAATAAAAATTAAGAAAAAGAAAGAAAAGGGGCCTGACAGGAAGCGATGGTGCACACATGCCATGACTGAGGGCGGGACTGACTCCATTCTGTGCACTGCAGGTTCAACACAAGACTGCAGGAGACAATGTTGTTAGAGCACCTGGTACAGAACCTGGTAACTGACAGACATTCAGTTGACTGAAATTGAAAATGGAAGTGGAATCCTGTAATTGCCAGGATATGGAGAATACAAAGAAGGAATACCTGCTAGAAAGAGGGTGAAGAACAGGAAAGATGGGGCACCCCTCCTACTAGTTCCCACTGACCCAATTCCACTGTCTTCCAGCCCCTTTGGCTGTCTATGGAGGCTCTTGTAGTTGGCACTAAGGATTCTTCTGCCACATTTTTCTCTCTGGGAACCATCTGCAGCGACCTACCACTCAACAAAGACACAACAGTGGTTCTCAAGATTTGTGGATCACAGACCACTTTGAGGTGGGTCACTTCAAAAAAAAGTCATACAATCTTCTGAAGTGCATCCATGGACACTGAGCAGGAATACTAGAGGAGGACCATCTGAATGGCAGGGTAAGAGGGGGGTAATGCTTGATAATTTATATTTCCTTCAACTGTGTTGTGCAGGGTGGTCCTTGTGCTCTTCTCACAGTTTCTGAAGATGAGGGAAAGTGGGCCTACAGGCAAAGTATTAAGATACCAGAGAAGCAACCCGAAGAACAAAACATCTGGAAATTAAATGATCATATTTTGCAACTCCAACATGTGCAGGCAGAACAAACAATGAACAACCAAACATATAGAAGAGAAAGGACCCCGTGATTGGAAAGCCTCAGAGAGCCTCCTACAAATCCAGTTTCTAACAACACAGAGAAACCTTGTCCTCAAATCCCAAGTTCAGATATCTGCATTCTCATGCAATAATCTACAGTTATTTCAAAGGTTTATACTCAGTCCAGGAACTCTGACCCAACTGTCAGAGCCCAACCCTAATTCTTGCCCTTCTTAACTAACCTCCTTACATCACCTCCTTCTTAACTCAGTTTCTCACATCCTGACTTACCCTGACTTATCCTTCCTGGGATGATCCAGTGGCCAGGATAAGTGACTTGCCCTGCCAGGGAGGACCTACCCACTCCTTTCGGCCCAGTCTTGACCCTGAAGCCTCTCTCAGCTCTATTCTACAACCTTTCCTGCATCTAGGAAGCCTTTCCTAAGCCACCCTGATCCATCCCCCTCTCCAGCCTTCCTCCCCTTCCCACTACAGGGCACATCAGGATACTGCCCATCCTGATGGCCAGCTGAAACTGATTTTCCCTATCTGCCAGCTGGGGACCTGACTGTGTTCCTTACATTCCTTTATAGTCTAAGAGCTTCCAGTGGGCAGGGCCAGGATCTGAATACCTCCTCCTTCTGGATTCCACACTCCCATCTCCAACCCTCCCTACAGAGGACAAGGATCTGCTCATAATTGTAACAAGCAACCAAAAGAGGCATTTAGAACAGAGAAAATGAATATATAGATGTATTGAATAAGTACTATAACTTGAGATTCCTTCAAGAAAGGTTGTTTTGTTTTGTTTTTGGAAAGAGAGAAAGGGCCAAAGAGAGGTGTAAACAGGAAACTAGAACATGCACCATCATGTATTTCAGGACTGTCCTGAGGACATTTCCTAATGATGAACCTGGATCTGTGAATCTCAGTTTCATGGGAAACAGTCTCTACCAAAAGAGGTGCTTGAAGGAATGCAGAGAGGGGCCAGGGAACATGAAGCAGCTAGTATGGATTCCATAATGACCCTGGTTCCCCCTTCCCTCCCACTTCCTCCTTGTGTTTCTCTCAGTCTCTGAGCTCCTTCCAACTCCAAAACAAAAGATCCATCCCATGTTTCCTGGAAGAACTCCTGTCAAGTCCAACAATCCACTCCCTGAAGACCAGGCTGTCTTGCTTTCCCAGCCAGCCCCACCCACTCTCCTTAGTCTTGGAGATCATTATGCTCCCTCCTCTGTCTCTAAGAATGGTACTGAGCTCACTCTGGACCTTTCCTTTTCAAAACATTTCTCCAAGGCAGTAACTGCCACTGGTTTCTGTGGTAGGGAGTTAATACTCCAGCCACTCAGGAAGTTGGCCTATGGCCTCTACAGAATAGCTTCAAAGATAGTCTGGCTATCAATTGCTTTGAAAGAAGTGTGGTGAAGACTTGAGAGGAAGGCTAATGATGCCATTAAATAAGTGTTTTCAAGTTCTCAAAGTTTCAGAGACACGGATTATAAATGCAACATCTCCAGAGATTATATTAATCCTCTATATCCAAGCCAGTCTTTCTTACTCATAAAGTGTATAAATACTCTCGTCCTCCTTAAAATTTCAAGACAAGAAGCTCCAGAGCCATCCAAACCAGTGGCTCCAAAACAAGCAAGGATGAAGTCTTTTGGATAGCTGGAGTTTCCCAGAGTTTCTGAAGTCCTAACTCAAGCAGCCCTGGATTCAGGTAAGAGACAATCAGGAATATAAGAATAGAGGCTTTGCGTTCAGGGCAAGAGTTTGAAATAATCTTAAGTGTGGTGCATGTGTAACCAGCACTTCCATCATGGAAACAGTTCAGGAAAACATAGGAAACGGTACACAGAATGAAAGCCACCATGGAAACTGGGCCCGAGTCTCATATTCAAGGGAAAAATAATAGTTTACAAAATCAAGTGAAATACGTAATTTTCCCGGGGCACCTGGGTGGCTCAGTAGGTTAAACCTCTGCCTTCAGCTCAGGTCATGATCCCAGGGTTCTGGGATCCAGCCCTGCATCTGGCTCTCTGCTCAGCAGGGAGCCTGCTTCCTCCTATCTCTCTGCCTGCTTCTCTGCCTACTTGTGATCTCTGTCTGTCAAATAAATAAATAAAATCTTAAAAAAAAAAAAGAAATACATAATTTTTCCATTTTCTCTTTTTGTTTGTGCCTTCTCTAGAAGAGTGTGTCCAAACATGGTCTTTCATGTATTAATTCAACAAATAAACTGCTCCCTATTTAGTTAGTACTATGGATAAAGTAAGGAAAAACAAAACCTCCTCCACTCAAGTTGCTTATATTTTTGCAGTAGGAAGCAAAAAACAAACAAACAAACAAACAAAAAAAACCCCACCCACATTAGTAACAGGCTTATATACTGTGTTATTAGATTGGTAATCAGTGCTACAGTGAAAAGGAAAGCAAGCAAATTTTAGGATGTGCTCACAGTGGGTGTTGTGACTTTAAAATGGGTGGTCCAAGACAGACTCCCCTTCACATTGTTGTGCAACATTCACCACCAGCCATCTCCAGAACTTGTTCACCTTCTGCAGCTGAAATTCTGTACTATTGAGCAGTAGCTCCCCATTCTTCCCTCTCCACAACCCCTTTCAATCACTATTCTATTTTGAGTCCCTATGAATTTGACTAATCAAGGTACCTCACATAAATGGAATCATACAATATCATCTTTTTGTGACAGGCTTATTGCACTGGGCATAATGTCTTCAAGGTTCATCCACCTTGTAGCAGATATCAAAATACCCTTCCTCTTTAAGGCAGAATATTATTCTATGGTGTGTATACCTCACATCCAGGTTATCTGTTTATCCACTGATGGGCATGCTGGTTATTTTAACTATTGGCTGTTATGAATAATGCTGTTATGAATATGGTATATAAATATCTTTTTGAGGCTCTGTTTTCAATTCCTTGGGATATATACCCAGAAGTGGGATTGCGGATCACATGGTAATTATATATGTAAGTTTTGAGAAGTCACGTTACTGTTTTTCAACAGAGGCTGCCCATTTTAATTTCCCAAAAGCAATGCACAAGCATCCCATTTTCTTCACCTCCTCGCCAACACTCATTATCCTCCCTTTTCTTATTAACAGCCATCCTAATGGGAGTGAAGTGGCACTTGGCTGGTTTTGAGAAATAACAAGGAGTCCTGGGGGGCGAGGACACAGTGAGTGATGGGAAAGCAGTAGGGGGTGAAGTCAGAGAGAAAGCAGGACCCAGATCCTTCACAGAGGGTCTAAGAATCACTGTGAGGACTTTGCCTGTTACTCTGGGTGTGATGGAAGCCCTAGAGAAACTGAGAGTTTCACATGTTGTATACTGATTTTCATATTCATTTCATAAGACGATGACTGATTGCCTTCACTGAGGCTGCTCACAGTCTAGATTATCTCCAGGCAGGACTCCATCACTTGAAAATCAAACAAAAGTCATTTTAGGGTCATTCACTACTTTAGGTTTTTCCCACCAGTATTGTGAATAATTAAGAGTTGACATGGAGATAGACAGTGCTTTTTTCTGGAACTTGGTGACATTAAGGACTGCAAAGACACAGATAAATAGACTCTTAGAAAGGGGACAGAAACCACATGAATCAGGTACTCACAAAGGCAGAATTAAATAGATGAATCCAGTCCCAAGCCCCAGATACCTTGGGAAGGACAGCCAGAAATGTCTGAAATACTCAGAGCTAGAGAGAAATAGATCCTCAAAGGGAAGCCTGAAAACATGTTTCTATGAGGCAAAAAATACCTCTCATATAAGCTCACCTCTCTGGGCAAAAAGGATGAAAGCTTTTCATCCTTTTACATCGAAATAAGAAGTCCAAGGAAATATATAGTTTCTCAACTACAAATAATCTGGTGTGAATGTCTGCTTAACCACCAAATATAAATATTAGAAAATATACGCTTATGTGTGTGGAGGGGGCTGGTGGGAGATGGAGGGTAGAGGAGAGAATCATGGGGCTGTCCCTCCTGGGAAAGGAGGAGAGATAAAAATGAATTTTCACTATGGCATTTTAGGATTCCAATGGCAGTTAGGGGAGGGAAGGATAGTAAAATCTAGAAACCCAAATAACTAATTTCTCTCAGCAAGGCAACAGGCCATGGACTTCTATTTTCTTTTTGCTTTTTCTTTCCAGCTGAAGACCACCTTATTCATCCTCCACTCAACCCACCCTAGGGCAAAGAGACTCCACCGTTTGCCTCACATGATATTCCTCTTCTTACTTCCCTTTTCTGTGGGCTCTTAATAGAGGTCTTGGGTTACTTTCAACCTTCAAAGAGGTATTATAAAAACGGGACTCTAATATAGGAGAAGGCTGCTCATTCTCATGTCCTCAAGTAGAAAAATAATAGACCTAAGTAACAGTGAAAGTCTAATGTCATTTATCATTCATTCGTTCAATAAATAGTAAGCACTTTCTAAATGCCAGTCCTAGTGCTTGATGCTATATATACACAATGGAGAGGAGAGTGATGTGTTCCATGCCTACATGGTACTAATTATATTTAACAATGCTCTTATATAATATTCCTGCCCAAAATGTGCAACCTGAACTTAATGATAAAATTGATAAGTCTAGATTTATTCCTAGGTATCTTATGATTTTTGAACATCAGTACTCTAAAAACTACAGAATACTTATGAAAGAAACTGAGGAGGACACAAAGAAATGGAAAAACAGTCCATTCTCATGGACTGGAAGGAAAAACATTGTTAAAATGTCTATACCACCCAAAGAAATCTACACATTGGATGCCATCCCTATCAAAATACCACCAGCATTTTTCACAGAACTAGAACGAAGAATCCTAAAGTCTGTATGGAACCACAAAAGACCAGTAGCCATCAGAGAGTGCTCCCCTACCTTGAAATACAATAAAGCCCTATCACATTCTTCCTGTCTACGACAGTGCCCCACACAAACTGGAGTGGGAGTACTCTCTACTGAACTTCTGGAAAATGACAACTTTCCTCAACTCTCAAAAAGACACACACAGACACACACTCACACAAAACCACTCCCAAACAGGCAGTTTCCAGCTCTCTATCAAATCCAAACATCGAAGATTGTATTTCTAAGTCTTCCTTTTCACTTTTTCACCACCGTTTCTGTGGCTCCTGCCTGAACAGGACAAATCTTTCCCCACACATTCACATCTTGCTGGCATGAATATCAGCCCTCACACAGACTGTCCCTCTCTCCCTAAAAACACTCTTTCCAAACCCTGTTCAACCTGACACTACTTCCAGAAATGGCTTGGACACACCTACAGATAGGATTGGATCTCTCCAGTATGTTCCACTTGCCCCCCGCTCTCCCCTCACTAATGTTCAGTGGCAGAACTCAGGGCCTAGAACTCTGAGCTGGAAGAAATCCCAGTTAGAGAGGAGGGTAGGAATAGTAGGTGGTGAGTGGAACCCAGGGGCAGAGTTTCTTCCTGATGATGCTTCCAGCTTGCCTTTCCTTCCCCAGCTGAAGCCTGGGGTACAAAGAGTTAACTGGACACAGCCAAGGAAGTACCCCCGGGGGTTTACAGATCAGTTTGGCAAAGCCAGAGTCTGAGACAAGAACTGAAATCCAGGTCTCTTTCACCCCAACAAAGTGAAAGTACAAGGGAAGTAACCCAAGGAAGCCTAGACAAAGTGCACTCCTGTGACACTTATGACTTGCTCCAGTGTCACACTCTTGATGTGTGACAACTAAACAGACAGACAACGCAGAGTTTTATTTCTTCCCCTGCTTTACTTTATTTGGAAAACAAACTACCTAATCCTTTGACATTGGGCAACATGACACGGTTCTCCACTGTAATAACTACAAGTAAGGCTAGTCTGCAGAAGGGAGACTGGGATGATAGTGAAAGGACTGAATGGGTGTAGAATAGGATTTCACTTGTTTCAGGAGGATAGGGAAGTTCCTTGTAGCGTAAACTCCCAGAGAAAAGGTGTTACTGTATTTGCTACCCTTTGCCTGCACTTTCTGTAGTAACTACACGGTCTAAACAGAAATTGGATGGTCTATCAGGTAGAAACCACACAAGTTTCTAAGTGACGAAGACTGGATTCAATCTGTTAAAATTCAGATTTCAACTAAGTATAAATGAATACAAAGGAAAATTCGGGAACTATGGAGATTCTTTGTGCAAAAGAACTCAAGCAAAAGCACCGTTTCTCTTCCCCAGTCTATCAACAGCACCACCATTACCCCCAAATCATCACACACTCAGGTACACACAGTGCAAGAGGGTGGTGGCATATGCAGAATTGTCCTCTCTGGGAACTTACAATTTAGGGCTTCATGAATACCTCCCCACCTGTCCAAATAAGTAAAAGATACATAAACTGCGAAACAGGAAGGATATTCTTAAGTAAGAAGTGAACAGTCAAGGCAAGGACATGTCAAGGTCCCACATGGCTTACTAGTTGATGAAAGGTAAGAGAACTAAGGATCACATTTTCCAGTGTTGTCAAGACTAGTAAAAAATCTGTGCACTGTGGGTCAGCCTGAGAAGTCTGCATGGAAGGGGAAGGAATTACCCCATCAAGACATTGTGAATAAATGTTTCCTCAGAAAACATCAGTTCAAGCAGTATCTTCAGCTTGGCCATGATCCAAAAAGTAGAGCCTAACCCTAACCCTAACCCTACCTAACCCTAACCCTTCCTTCCATGCCCCCACCAAACCACAAAACAAACTCCACCACACCTCAAACCAGTAAATCCAGTTTGCCAACTAGATGGATCCAGTTAAATATTTGCTACAGATACAAATACAGAACAAGATATGAATATATAATACTAATAATAATGATAGTAATAATAATTCTAAGTACCGGTCTGTGCAGAAAAGGAAGAGAGAAACCATTGTAGTAATAATAAATGCCTAACTTTCCTCTTAGGGAAAGAGAAGTAAAGGTCAGATAACTTTCCAGAAAGGTTGAAAAAAAGCTGAAGTAAACAAATTCAGCTCATGCTAAGAAAATAAATATTTCAACTTATTTCCCAGGAGTCTTCAGGAAACAAACTCCCCAAACGGATCACTTACCAGGCATCCTCCCACCTAGGACCTACTTTGGACTATATTCTGTTTGCATGTTACTTGGAAAAATCCTTTGTCTCCCATTCTAAAATAAAACTCCTTAGACTAGAACCTGCTTCATGTTCTCTCCACGAAGCTAGAAACCCAAATTCTCCAAGTAATACTTATTAGGCACAACCAAGCCTTTAATGTGAAGGGATGGAAGCCCCCAAACTGTCTGCCCATTAGACCAAGAGGAAACACAGCCACATCCTCCAACTCACCTACCTACCTTACCACCCCTATGACTACCCCTCTCAAACCCCATCCCAGTTTGGCAGAGGCTGAATGCCAAGTCACTTAAAACCCATCCTGATGGAGACAAACATACTCCACACCAACTGTATGTAGACCAAATCCATCCACCCAATGTAGATCAAAATCAATGTAGATGTAGACACAAACATTTTCTTCCACCCTACAAAATCATATGAAGGCCCTGCTGGCAGCATCAGTAGGCTAGCATCATTGCACTGCTATTGAGTCAGCAATCAGATAGCCAGAGGTTCTCTAGAGGCTGTATAGACTTCATGTTATCCAGTATCATTCTGGGATGTTACAAACAGGTACCTTTTCTTAATCCTTCTGGGATAACGTCAGTAAAGACGTAGCGAAATGCAATCTTCCTTATTCGTGATTTGACACATTTATAGGATTAGTTTCAGTCAGAATCCAGTTCTGGAAATTCTTCACATTTCCATCACAGCAAAACAGGAGATCAGTTTGACAAATCAGAAAAGCCTGAGCTTATGTTTCTAAGGTCTTCAGAACCTAGATGGACTACCAGGAAGAATCAGGATGAGATTTTCCAAACAGGAAGCAGGAAAGAGCTGGGAAAACCAGGAAGGGCCTTCAATTAAGGGATTAGAAAGTGATGGATACATGGATGTCAACGGTGAAAATAACTTTCTTTTCTATTTCCCCTATGATTCTCTACTCCATTTTCCAAATCCTGAATCCTGCCAACACAGAACACCTAATAAAAGTCCTCAGGAGAAAGCAGTAGAACATAATCCATCTGCCCAACCATCTCATTTTCCAAACTATAGCTATAATGTAGGGGAGCACTGATCCAGTCATTTTTAACCAAGAAGACTTATGAACAGCTTTGTTTTTTCCCCCATATCCTTCCTTTCCTTGTAAGCACAGAATCCAGAAATCCATCCAGTGATCCCATCCATTACTCTACTCTGTTTCTGCTGTTAGACTAGGAGTTGTGAGTGGTCAGAGCCCATGGCTCCTCCTTCCATGAACTTCCTCCCAATACACACCCTCAGTAATACACTGCACACAAGGTGGCTTAGAAAAGGCCAACTGTCTCTCTGGATATCATCCTTCATATCTTTAAGTGTGTCCTTCTATCCTCCTATGAAAGGACTCGGCTATCTTTGTCTCTCCATCCTGTCTTACCAGGCTTGGTTTGGTTCTGAAACAGCCCGTGGTGGCCGCTACACACCAGTATCTCCCTTGGAAAGTTAACTGTTTTGTATTGCTTTGTTGCAGAAAAGATACCAGATGATATCAGTTGTATGAAAGTTGTGTTCACCTCAAAGTCCTGAGCTCTTCTCCATTTAGAGATCCATACGACCTATCCACCAAGACCCTCCTCCTCACCCCGGCTCAGGCAACAAAATCTAGAGCCTCAGACACTGATTTTTGAGGGGCACTGTGTATCCCTCTTCCTAGTTCTTTCCCATCCCCACTCTGTTTTGTGATTTCTGTGATAATCAAAGAAAAAAGGGACAATGATAAACCAAATGAATGGAATCCAAAAATCCTAATTTTCAATTTGGAATATAGTTGGTGAAGAAATTGGCCTTTCCACATGTTTTGCTTCAACTAAGGTTAAAATGAATCCTTCCAGAAGCACATAACACATATCAATTGATAATAGAGAAAAGCAGCCCAAGAACTGCTAGAGGGTGAAAGAAGGACAACCTAGAAATCAACATTGGCCACATGTAATAAAAAACACAGGTGTCCTGCATGGATAAGTGTTGTCTGGGCTTCTGGAGTTGGGGTGCTGCCCACAGTGTACATGGCAGTATGGAGGCAGGGATGGTGGAGAACAGTTTAAGGTCCAAGAGCTTTTGAAATAAAAAGGGTTACGGGACACCTGGGTGGCTCAGTTGGTTAAGTGGCTGCCTTTGGCTCAGGTCATGATCCCGGTGTCCTGGGATCGAGTCCCACATCGGGCTCCTTGCTCTACAGGGAGCCTGCTTCTCCCTCTCTCTCTGCCTGCCACTCTGTCTGCCTGTGCTCACTCTCTCTGACAAATAAATAAAATAAAATCTTTTTTTTTTTTAAAAAAAGGGTTGCAAATATGTTTGTGATAACAGCTAACCACCTCTTGGTGACTCAGAGTTTTAGTGGGCACAAGGCAGCCACACCTCAGGGGACCTTGGTAATCTTTCCTCCTACAGCCTGACCT
>PISX010034446.1:0-13996 GCA_004024625.1 Mellivora capensis
CTCATTTTCTCCGCAAGGGTCCTTTCAAGGGTGTTTTGCTTTTATGTCTGGCATCAAGGGCCAGAATGTTCAGGTCTCCCCCAGTTAGGTCTCCCCCAAATTCATTTATGGAAATCCTAACCCCCCAAGATGGTAGTTTTAAGAGATGACGCCTTTCGGAGGTAATTAGATCATGAAAGTGAAGCCCTCATGAATGGGATTAGTGTCCTTCTAAAAGAGGCCCCAGAGAGATCCCTGACCCCTCGTGACAACTGTCTAGGAACCAGATTTCTTTATCTTACACGTCCCAGCCTCCAGAGCTGTGAGAAATCAGTGTCTGTTGTTCACAAACCACCCAGTCTGTGGGGGTTGTTCGAGCCGCTGGAATGGACTAAGTGACCAATGTTTGTTTCTGTAACAGGGCTTTCCTTCAAAGGGAGCGGACCCACTACATTATCAGTGTCTGACAGGTCTCTGAGTGTGTACGGGCAAGGAATAGATACATGCCCATGATTTCTTAGAGATATGCATCGATTCACTAGGATTATAAACATGAAACATCTAGCATGCTGGTCTATATTTTCCCTACCCTATACCAAGACTCTAGTTTTCCTTATAATGGCTAAGCAGGAAACAGCCTTCTCCTCCACCCCACTGCTAGAAGCTTCCAGGATTATCCCAGTTCAAGTGTCAGGTTTGCTACCTTTCTTCTTAGACATCCAAAGCCTACCTGCTCTAACTTAATTGCTCTAGCTGTGTCCTTATGGCTTCTGCACCCCACTGCCTTTCTGGGAGTAGTTCCTTTTCCCCCATAGAACAAAGAGAGAAGCAAAAGTGGATATGTGTGTACAGTCTCTCGCCTGTGCTGACCTCATTCTAACCAGAAAATGGCTTCTGTGAGGTACCCATCTGTAATCATGGGCTCCCCCTTCTGCTTCAGACTTCACCTTGGACTTTGAGGCCTTTTCCTGCTCTGTTCCTGTCCACCCTCCAGTCCTTGGCTTTTCTTCCATTTACTGTCCAGCCCTGGCCACTGGAACTGCCCTTCGCAGAGCTACTGTTCCTGGCTGGGATCCTCTTAGACAAGTTCTTTACCTTTTCTGAGATTCCCTGTCCTCCTTAGGTGAATTAGGAAAGCAATGTGGTTTCGAGGAGCTGTTGACTTTAAGCGAGCTGTGTATAAAATACCTATCATCTTAGAGGTCCTCAATAACTGTTCCCTTATCATTCTAGACCAGCGGTTCTCACCCTGGAATTGGAATCACAGGAGGTGTGTGTGATATTTGAGGCCTCTCTGAAATATGGCAATGGCTGGCTCCCAACCCCCAGTTTAACTGGTCTGGGGCCCAGCTTGGGTGTTGGATTTTTTAAGTTCCCTGGGTGACTCCAGTTGCTTTTCAGACCAAAAGACCATTTCCATATTACCGTGGGTCTTGGCTAGGAGCTATTTTGCCCCCCAACCCAAGGAGAGGCCAGGGATGCGGCTAAACATCCTATAATGCACAGGACAGCCCCTAAACAAAGAACTGCCCAGCCCCAAATGTCAGTGGTGATGAGATGAGAAACCCTGGCCTGTGTGCACCCCTTGATCCCTTTGGTGCTAAAGCTTCATGGGTCACTTAAAGAATGGTGTCTTAAAGATAATAATAAATGTCTGAGGTGCTACTGGAATGTCTATTCTATCTGCCATTAGGTTTGCATTTACCCACTCACTCTGAATTCTTCATTTGCAATCCAAGCTCCCTCCTTCCACTTCCCTTCAATATTTCACTCAGCCTGTCGGCCATGGGCCCCTGAGTTGCAGCCCCAGCAACAGAAGTTCCAGTACAGAGCACCTTCCTGTAGCCTGCCTTTCTGGCATTCGGAGTCCTTGCTTGCTTTCTTAATACATGGCAGAAGAATAAAAGACTGAGAAAAGGAGCAGCAAAGAGTTGGATTTTTCCTTTGGAGTCCCATAAGACTTTGATCATATCTCCAGTTTGGAACTGAACCGTATTTTACTGTAATTTATCTGTTCCTATGCCTGTGTTCTCCCCAGTTAGGGTGTGTACTCCTTGAAGACAAACAGGCCAGCCTTAGACATTCCTTCTCTCAAGTACCCTTTGTGTGCTAGCAACCGCACACTGAGTAGTGGGATACAGAAGTCAAAGCTTTCCTGAGGCTACGCATGTGCTGTGCAGCCCATTTTGGGGGCCGATGCCCAGACACCTTTAACCCACCTTGATCACAAGACCTCATTCATGGTACCAGAGCCCCACGTTACTCCTAGCCTGTTGGAAGCCCGGGTCCACCTCCTTCGTGTAACACAGCACCACCCACACACCTGGGAGAAAGGGGTAGGGTGTTGTATCAGCACCTGTATTTATAGTTGAGGACACTAAGCCCGGCATGGTTGAGGGACCTGCCGAGGTGAACAGTTTATGAGTGGTTGAATCACAGACTCAAATCCAGGCACTGCCCTTGGCCTATATTCTATGTATATACCCATGGCCATTGACAAGAAAGATGTGGCTGGGTGGTAGGAGGTAGGGGAGAAACTGTGCCTTCTTTCTCTCCCCAGCAATAGAAGGATGTGTTCTAATTCCTTGTGCCTTTTTGTCCCCTCCACACTGTTTTATGCCTCCCCCCGCTACTACCTTGATGAGAGTCATGTGGCCCGCCCTCGCACCAAGAGCCCTTGGGCTAGGTTGTCATGGTTCCATCTTGGTCACTAGACCTTCACCATCTGGCTTAGCAGAGCTCTTCTGAAACCAGCATCTACAAGAACATCCAGCTCTTAAAAAGAGTGGGGTATTTTGCAGACATGAAACATCCTGTTTTTTTTTTTCTTTCTTTCTTTTAAATTGTAGCAAAATGTATATAAACATAACATTTATCATTTTAATGATTTTAAGCCTATCATTGAGTGATATGAAATACATTCATGATACTGTACATGTATCCGTACAGCTATCACCACTCTCCGCTTCCAGAACCATTTCATCATCCCCAAAGCTAAACCTCATAAACAATAATTCCCCATTTCCCCCTCTCCAAAATCCCTGGTAACCTCTGTTCTACTTTCTGCCTCAGAAATCTGCCTATTTTAGGTGCCTCATACAAGTAGAATCATACAGTATTTCAACGTCTGTGTCTGGATTATTTCTCTTAGCATCATATTTTTAAGGTTCATCCATGTCATAGCATGGGTCAGAAATTTGTTCCTCTTTGTGTATGATACCACATTTAATTTACCCACTTGTTGGTTGGTGGACGGTCGGATTGTTTCCACCTTTTGGCAATCGTGTACAGGTAAGTGTTTGAGTCCCGGCTTTCAGTTCTTTGGGGTGGGTACCAGGAGTGGAATTGCTGGGTCAGATGGTAATTCTGTACTTAACTCTTGAAGAACTGCCAACCTAAGTTTTCCACAGTGGCTGCACCATTGTCCATTCCCACCAGCAACGCACAAGTGTTCCAACCTCTCCATATCCTCGCCAACACCTCAGGCATGTTTTTAAGAGTATTTAAGCAGATGATATGACATACCTCGTGGTCTGCTTTTGGGGATCAGAACAGGATGCTGAGATGGGCGTGGTGACCCTCCTCGCTTACCTGCCACAGAGAGGGGCAGCCACAGGAGTTGGTCCAATGGCAAACACCTCATGCCTGGAGATCCCCATCAATGCTGCCATGTGAGCCAAGAGGATCCCTAAGTATCTGATTTTTATTATTTGGACTCAGCTCTCACCTTTTCTTCATCAGCGAGCTTGTATGATTCCTGTCCAAAACCAAATCTTTGCAAACAAAGGTCCTGCGCCAGGGAGACTGGGCCATCTTGCTGTGATTTGGGAAGATGCTGTTGTTAGCGTTCTCACTCCTGGACTTCCTTTTGCATCACACACTTTCCAGCTGGTGTCTGACAGCTGAAAAGCTCTCCTGTCCTTGCATCTGTTGATGCAGACTTGCTTTCCCCTCCTGTCGTCACTCTGCCTTGAAAGGCTTTTGCCTACGCCAGGGCAAAATGCAGCCAACTCTGCCCCCACTCTCTTCTGCTCATTATTGTACCCATTTTCTGCTTTTTGGTTAGCACCTAGTTGCCTGGAAGTGTAAGACAGAGTTTGCCTGTTCGTACTTGGTTTTGCCTTTTGCTTTATGGGGAAGAGTTAGGCTGTGATTTTTTTCCCTTTGATTTGCATCCTCTGTCTCAGACATAGGCAGAGTGCCCACACCTGCTTGTTTGTACCTAATGGGAGGTTTTCCTCAAGTGCAGCAAACAGCTTCAGAGTGGGCTGAGTCTTGGATTTTTATGGAAGTGATTTGACAGCCCTGTCCCTGCAGGGAGAATAGGATTCTTCCCCAGCCCACTCTGGGCAGCAGCGCCTTTAGCAGGGCTGCTAATTGCTCCCAGGTCCCCTACCTGGATTAGGGCAATAACTCAGAACCCATTATCTGTGAGTCTGGCATGGATAACGCCTTTCCAGATTTCCCCATCCCCTAACCTGCTTGGAAGTGCCGCAAAGCCTTCCCTCTTTGAATCACAAAGTCTGGCTTTTTGCAACGTGTTAGATCATGGAGCCTCCATTATAGTGAATTACTACAAGACGAGGAAGAAATATCTAAGGCTTTAAACAACATTTATGAACTATAGTTGACTTAATGAAAGAGAAGTGACAGCTGAGAGAGACAGTAACTTCAAGGCTTTCTTAACCAGCAGCTGGGGCCACCCATCCTTGGCTGCTCCAGGGTCATCCCATCTTTTGGGATGTCCTTTACTTTCTTTCAAGGGTTAGAGCTTTGGAAATGGGAAATCTTCCCTCCTCTCTCTGTGTCTCACCTTCCCATGGGAGAAACCGAGCATCTTTTCCCTTCGATCGTTAAGCAGAACTCCAGTCAGATTCCGCTCTTCTTCTTGCCAATGAATCCCTGAAGGGGTGAGCTTTGAAGATAAGCCTCTTTCCTCCTTCTACTGTGGGTTGTCTCTATTAACTCTTCTCCAGCTGTTTTACCAACCATCAACTCTTCTCAGAACTTTCCGCCTCTCCTAATTCTGCCCTACCCTATCCCACACTTGAATGAGAAATTCCTTGAATTAGAAATCGTATAAATGTCAGTATGGGAATGGTCTACTGCTTCTGTCTGCGTTCTAAGTCAGTATTCATGTCCTTCCTTAGAAAATAGGCTTTCACATAGCCTCCTCTCCTGCCCTCCTTTGTGGCCTGACAGTCACATACCTCTGTTTATTATGCTTTGGAAGCATAATTTGTCTCTTTGATCCATATTGACTTTGCCCTTGATCTAGTAGTTATATAATCTGATTAGGTAAAGCATTGCTCTTTATCTGATGTAATAATCATGCAAAATAGTTAAACATTTCAGTGAATATCTCTAAGCAACTACCATGTGGTGCAGAGACGTGAAGGTGAATGATACATACTCCTTGCCCCATAGGTGTTTATGATCCATTTGAGATTCCTGATGACTTTGGTAAGAGACCCAGCGCTATGGGACTAGAGCAGATGGAGAAATTACTTCTAACGGTATAATCTGAGGAAGAGCGTGAGGAGGCGGTCTTTAAACTGGGCTTTTAGAGCAAGGATTAGCAACCTGCTTTTGGAACGGGCGACCTAGTAAATATTCCCGGCTTTGCAGGCCATTTGGTCATAGTGAGAGTGCAACCATGGACAGTCTGTGAATGAATGGGTACGGCTGTGTTCCAGTGAGACTTGATTTACAAAACAGGGCAGTTGCCAAATTTGATCCCCATGCTGTAGTTGGCCAGCCCCTGTTTTATTGGATGGATAAACTTTTATCAGAAAAACAGGGGAAAGAACACTGCTGTCCAAAGGAGCTTCACGAGCTACAGAGGAGGAGACAAATGTCTGGACACGGTGTCTTATAAATAAGTGAGGGCAGACTTGACTTCTGAGGCTGCAGCTGTAGGGTGAGTCCAACTGTGGAAGACCTTTCATCCCAAACTCCATCCTTTGGCTTAATCTTTGGGCCAAGGTCAGCCACTGAAGATGCTGGACAGGAGGAATGTTGCGACAGGATCACACCTCTGCTCTAAAGACATTTTTTTTGGCAGCCTTAGGGAAGGAGAGGAACCAGAAAGCAACTGTTTCAGAAAGGCCAGTCTATACCAAGAGTCTGATGACAGGAAATGGCTGATAAATAAAGGTATTGGCCTATCAGTGAGCTCAGTGATTCCAAACTATAAACTGAACTTTAATTGGAAACTCAAGTCTAAGTACATTTCCCTAAGCCATGGCTATAGACTATGCCTCTTATTATACAAAAACATAATACACATCAAAGTATTACCAGTTGATTGCATAATAAAGTGCATTTGGCATTTTGAGATGAGCTGAAGCAAATGAACGTAGAAGGGACAGATGAGTAATTTCCAGAGTTGGAAATGTAAGTGAGCAATCCTACTTTAAAAGACAAAGAGGGGGAGATAATATACAAAGGGTAATCAGAGTTGTATTTGAGAGAAGCTAAATTTCTTCCCTCTTCTCTGATACAGCGTTCTGGAAACCTAGCTCAGTCTCATCTTCCTTGTTGGTTAGTTCTGGGGACACCAGAGCTAATCGGTCTTCTTGACCTTCACCCCGACCTAATCCTTGCAGCAAGCTCTCATCAGGCAGCAGAGAGCCTGTTCCCCATCCTTCATCAGTGCTTTGTTTAAATTGAATTTCTCTCTTTTCCGTTATCCCTAATACATCATTTGTCTGGTAAGTACCCAGAATTGCTGCAAGACCAGTGTCAGCCCTGAAGACAACTTTTTATTAGGAGCATAGAAATTTGCACATCAAAGAAAAAGCATGGAATCAACTGATTTAAGTTTTCTTCTGAATGAATACTCCACATTGTGGTCATGGGCTTCTTTACTTAAAAAAATGTAAATATCTCTTAATCTCACAAAACAAACTGAGGGTTGCTGGAGGGAGGGGGGTCGGGAGAAGGGGGTGGGGTAATGGACATTGGGGAGGGTATGTGCTATGGTGAGTGCTGTGAAGTGTGTAAACCTGGCAATTCACAGACATGTACTCCTGGGGATAAAAATACATTATATGTTTATTAAAAAAAATGTAAATGGCTAAAACTAGCTTGAAATTTTAAGAAAAATTAGCAGTCCCCAGTTTCACTGACAAAAGTACCCCGAGTATTTTCTCAAAGTCTCAAACATACAAACATACAATATCCCAAACATTTCAGTACAAGCAGGATTGTGCAGGTTGTACAAGGTAAATTTCTGCCTCTGTGGCCTTCAACCAATTACTTGATCTCTGCGTATATTACTTGCTTTCTCTGTAAAATGATCTGACAATATCATTGGGAGAATTAAATAAGATGCTACTGGGAAAGCACTTAGCACAGTGACTGCTAGGAAATACTTACTCAGCAAGGATCAGATGTTATGATTGCTATTTTCATTGTCGTTACCATTATAGAAACTGGTCCAGGATTGTTTGCTTATAGAGCCCCATATTTGTGCTTTGGGATTTTACCTGGACAAGAAATACCTTTCCAAAAGCAAAAGACCCTTTTTCTAACTGTATCAAGCCAATAGGAAAAAATCACAGTTTAAGGGCACATGCTTTTTAATTGACAGTGAACTAGATCAAGAAGTGTTTGGGTTGCATCCAGTCACTGGGGTGTCCCGTGACTCAGCTCACTGGCTTGAAGTGTTACCAAGGTATTCACAGATGCAGTAAGAAGGTGACGGATGCTCGTATTTAAGGTCTGGGCAAGGAACAAGGAATGGGCTTTAGACATTCTACTTCTAATGTGAACCCTGACTCTCTATTCTGTAATGTGTTTGTTCATTTTTAAAATATCCGGCTGCATCTCAAAGACCCACAGAACAATTGAGGTTTCTGCTGTGAACACATGAGAGCCGAGGGCTCCTGTCCTCAGGGTAGCTCAGTGTAGGGACTCCGAGGGGCCTCATGACACAGACTCTTCCTGGGAGGGGGAAAGGCAGTTCAACCTGAGGTCTTTATCGGCCTCCTTAATAACAATTAAATAAGTTTAACTTTTCTTCACAGAGCTTTATCTTTCCTTCTCAAAGCACAAGTGAAAAAGAAATGCATGTTAAATGCAGGAAGTCTAACTTCTGGCCAGAGCCATCAACTGCCCTAACACTTATCCCTTTGTTAAATAAGCTTTTTGTTGAAGTATTAAATAACATACATAAGAAAAGCCCTCAGTCCAAAATGGTACAGCTTTGATGAATTTTCTCAAAGAGAACACACTACCATAACTAGTACCCAGATCAAGAAATAGAACTTTATTGACATTCCAAGGGTCCCTTCAAGTGCCCTCCTCTTGCCACTAATCTGCCCCAACCCCAAAAGGAACCACTACCCTGGTAATGCTCTAGATTAGTTTTGCCTCGTTTTATAAAACCTTATATAAATGGCATGACACTGCAGATACTCTTTTGCATCTGGCTTTACTTGGGGGGTGAGGTTGCTAAACATTTTCACATTTAACTTGGAGTATAGTGTAAAATAAGAATAAAGATTCATCCCTAATATTTAGCCAATTTTCCAACCCAATTTGTTGAATACTTTGTTTATATAACACTGGAAAGTTAGAATTGTGTTAGGTCCTCAGATTTATCCTAGGTCTGTTCTGTGAATGTTCCATTCCAGTTATCTGTCATAAAACTTCTGTACCACATTTGGACTATCACAACTTTAAAACGTGCTTTAATATTTGGCGTGGCAAGTTACTCCCTTCTGCTTCTTTTTTAAATTATTTTTTAAAAAATGTATTTATTTATTTATTTATTTATTTATTTGTCAGAGAGAGAGAGAGAGAGAGAACACAAGCAGGGGGAGCAGCAGGCAGAGGGATGAGCAGATTCCCCACCGAACAAGGAGCCCGATGGGGGGGCTTGATCCCAGGGTCATAACCTGAGCCAAAGGCAGCCGCTGAACCAACTGAGCCAGCCAGGTGTCCCTCTTGTGCTTCTTTGTAATAATGTTTTAGACAATCCAGCATGTTTCCATTCCAGGTGAATTTTTGGAACCATTCTGTGACATTCAAGAAAAAGAAAATCCTATTGGTGGTTTCCTGTGGTTGTGTTAAATCTGCTGGATAAACAGATACTGAGTACTTGCTGTGTGCCAGGCTCTGTTCTAGGCACTGGGGACACCAGACACACCTCCACCCCAACGATTTACCTTCTGGTTGGGGAGACTGGAGGCCAGAGAACAGAGACATCATTTCAGATGGTGATTTGTGCAATCGAGAAAATCATCCAGGGAAAGAGGAGAACAGGCGCCTGGCTGGAGAGGTGGGGTGCTGCTGGAGTCCGGTGGTCCCAGGTCTCTCACACTTGAATGGCCTCCTGCACCCCACTGGAAGATCTGTAAAGATGTAAATTCTAGGGGCGCCTGGGTGGCTCAGTGGGTTAAAGCCTCTGCCTTCGGCTCGGGTCATGATCCCAGGGTCCTGGGATCGAGCCCCGCATCGGGCTCTCTGCTCAGCAGGGAGCCTGCCTCCTCCTCTCTCTCTGCCTGCCTCTCTGCCTGCTTGTGATCTCTGTCTGTCAAATAAATAAATTTTTAAAAATAAGATGTAGATTCTAGATCTATAAATCAGTTTGGGAGGCATAGACATAGTTAATACCTCCAGGCCAAGAACATAGCAGTTATTTCCACTTATTCCAACACTTTATGTCAGCCAGTAAAATTTTGAGATTTTTTTCATGTCGTGTTTCCGTTTTAGTTGTGAAGATTGGTCTTTAGTATTTACTTGTATTTTGTTGTGCGATGATGATGATGGAGAATGAAATCGGTTTCTATTTTATTTTCAAAGTTGTTATTACTGTACAGAAAAGTTACAGATTTCTACAGGGCCCCGGGGTGGCTCAGTCACTTTAAGTATCTGACTCTTGATCTCAGCTCAAGTCTTGATCCCAAGGTTGTGAGTTGAGCCCCTGTGTTGGGCTCCATGCTGGGTGTGGAGCCTATGATGGAAAAGAAAGGAAGAAAGGAAGGAAGAGAAAGAAAGAAAGAGGAAGGAAAGAAGAAAGTTACAGATTTCTTACATTTATCACTATGCGGCTACTTTGGTGAACTTGTATCAATTCTGAGTATAATCATTTTATTCTCATGATTTCCTAATGACAGAATCATATCATGTAGAAATAATAGTAAAGTTGCCTCTTTTCTGATAGTCATACTTCTGATTTCTTTTTTTTGTGATGTATTACCAAAGTTCACCCCAACTTCTAACTGAGTGATAGCAGACATACTTAACCTATCTCTGATTTTAATGTGAATACCTCTAATTTTTGCTATCAAGAAAGATAGATGGATGCTCAGTAAATACTTTAAATTAATGTATGATTACAGGCTTATTATCAGGTGGAGAAGGTCTGTTTCTAATTTTGTAAATGTTTTTACCAGGGTGAGTTTTAAATCTCATTTTGGCATCTATTTAAGTTATTTTTTCCTAAAAATTTCCTATATTAAATCATCCTTGCATTCCTGGAATACAACCTGCTTAATCTTCCTCGGTGCTCCTTTTAGTGTTCTGTTGAACTCAGTGTGCTGGTACCTTACTTAGGATTTTGCAAACCATTATTCATCCGTGAGATTGGCCCGTTGCTTCCTTTCATACTAAGTCTCTGAAGCTTGGGTTAGGTTAGCTTTCCAATTTTTATATGCTCTGGAAAAGTTTATATCATTACCTAGTCCTTTAGATTTTGATGGAAACTCACCAATAAAAAAAAAATCTGGCCCTAGAATCCTTTTTTGGAAGAAATGATTTTTGGTAACTTTTAAAAATTCTTCTACGTTACTACTCTATCCTATCTTCTAGTTCCTCTTCAGTCATTGTGGTAATTTTTTTAGAGTATCATTTTCATGGAGAGTTTCAAGTGTCCAAGAATAAAAGTATATGTAAGGTGAACCTATAATTTAGATGTCCTGTGATGCATTTTTCCTTTAGTGGTAATATTGTCTCCTTGGGCTTTGTTGCTTTTTTTCCTTTATTAAAGTTGCTTTATTAAAAAGGTAAATTACAGTTATAAAATAAGTTAATCATGGGAATGGAATGTACAGTATGGCAACTATAGTTAGTAATGCTGTATGGCATATTTGAAACTTACAAAGAGAACTAATCTTAAAAGAAAGAATCTTACAAGAAAAAATTTGTAGCTGTTCATGGGGCGGGATATTAAATAAACTTATTTGTGGTGGTCATTTTGCAATATATACAAATATTTAATCATGTAGCATCTCTGAAACTAAAATAATGTCATTATGCTTTGATTTTATTTTTTTAAAGATTTTTTATTTATTTGAGAGAAAGAGAGCACAGAGGGAGAGGGAGGGGGAAGCAGGCTCCCTGCTGAGCAGAGATCCCAATGTGGGACTCAATCCCAGGACCCTGGGATCATGACCTGAGCTGAAGGCAGACGTTTAACCGACTGAGCCACCTAGGTGCCCCTATACCTTGGTTTTAAAATTGGGTATGGTCATAATTTTCAGTTCAAACAAAATTTTTTTTGAGAAACCAATTCTCAGGATCTAATGCAAGGATTTTTTTTAACCCATAAAATAAGATTTCTACCTTGATTTCCATTTTTAAAAAAATACAGGTATTGATGACTTTGAATACATCTCATAAATTCAATATGTATCCATTTCACTTTTATTTTCTTTGTCAGTGATTCTCAAATGTTTTGGTCTCAGGACTCCCCTTTACACACTCAAAGTTATTGAAGGCCCCAAAGAATCTTTTTTTATATCAGTTGTATGTATTGATATTTACGGTATTCAAAATTTAAACTGAAATTTGAAAACTATTTGTTGATTCATTTTTTTTCAGTTTCTTAAAATTTATTTTATTTTTTCAGTGTTCCAAGATTCATTGTTAATGCACCACCCCCAGTGCTCCATGCAATTGGTGCCCTCCTTAATACCCACCACCAGGCTCACCCATCCACCCCCACTCCAAAACCCTCCGTTTGTTTCTCAGAGTCCACAGTCTCTCATGGTTTTTCTCCCCCTCCGATTTCCCCCAATTCACTTCTCTCCATCTCCCAATGTCCTCCGTGTTACTCCTTATGTTCCACAAGTAAGTGAAACCATATGATAATTGACTCTCTCTGCTTGACTTACTTCACTCAGCATAATCTCCTCCAGTCCTATCCATGTTGATACAAAAGTTGGGTATTCATCCTTTCTGATGGAGGCATAATACTCCATAGTATATATGGACCATATCTTCTTTATCCATTCGTCCCTTGAAGGGCATCTTGGTTCTTTCCACAGTTTGGCGACCATGGCCATTGCTGCTATAAACATTGGGGTACAGATGGCCCTTCTTTTCCCTACATCTGTATCTTTGGTGTAAATACCCAGTAGTGCAATTGCAGGGTCATAGGGAAGCTCTATTTTTAATTTCTTGAGGGATCTCCACACTCTTCTCCAGAGTGGCTGCACCAACTTGCATTCCCACCAACAGTCCCACCACATCCTCTCCAACACTTGTTTACTGTCTTGTTAATTTTGGCCATTCTGACTGGTATAAGGTGGTATCTCAATGTGGTTTTGATTTGAATCTCCCTGATAGCTAATGATGATGAACATTTTTTCATGTGTCTGTTAGCCATTTGTATGTCTTCTCTGATTCATGTTTAAATAACAATCATAAATTCACTATATAATAACAGTTTTTTAAAGTATTTTAAAATTTGAGACAAAGACAAAGATTTGGGAAGAGAGGCATTATTTTACAATTTTGCAAATCTCTTTTAATGTTTGGCTGGATCGAAGATGGCTGGATTCTCATATCTGCCTCTGCACTGAGTCTGTTGTGATACATTGTTTTAGTCGAAGCATGTGAATAAAATCTGGCTTCGAATAAAATCTGGCTTCACACAGATATGTAGTTGGAAAATGAAGAATGAAGTTTAGTAAGTCTTTTCAGATAATTGTGGCTCTTTTTCTTTGGTACCACACCAAACCAGAAAAGAGATAGTTTCTTAAAAATTAATTGCAATGTGGAATCCAAAACCATGTCAATGGCCTCTCATGCCCTTGATGTTCATGAGAGAGTAGGAGGGGAAAAAGAGACAAATAACATCTTTGCATTATTATGAAAACAGATGTGATATCACAAACCCCCTCTGGCAGGGTCTCATCAACCACACTTTGAGAAATGCTATTCTACGTAAATGGAGTACATATAATTTTTTAAAAGCTTTTTATTGTGAAATAATGTTATATATATAATATGTATATTATATATATAACATATATATATAATATATATAATGTTATATTTACGAATTGCAAAGATAGTATAGAGTTCCCATATATATCCTTTACCTTGCCTCCCTAATGTTAACTTTTTTAAAAAAATGTGGTAAAATATATGTAACATAAAATGTGTCATTGTAACCATTTTAAGTGTACAGTTCAGTGGCCTCACAATGTGTCATCACATTGCTGTGTAACCATCACTCCCATCCAGCCCCAGAACTTCTCTTGTCTTCCAATGCTGAAACTCCTTATCCATTGGGTATAATTTTGACTTACTTTTTAACCCAAATTATGCATGGTCTTTATGGGGTATATGTGTGCTGTTAATTTCTGATTTCATTACTCTGGAGAATGTGACTGCATCATTTCAGGAGTTAGAGTGAGCTAGAAAGGTAAGAAAATCGTTCTCCCACCCTGTACTGATTGAATCAGGGCTGTAGGTTTTATACCAAACAAAAAGGGGACACCTGTCCCTCTACCTGAGTACCTTTGTCTTGAGATGGCCAGAGGACTCTTCATCATTTCACCAGCTCTTATCTTTCTGTATAAACCATGAAACAAGAACATACTGGGGACAGAGAGAGTGATGACATGGACTTTTACCCACAGACACCATGTAACTAAGCACAGGTTGGAAGGACAGAGAGAGGAAAAATCCCTGGAGCCATGCTTGCTAGAAAACGAAGTTGTATTATTGGTGGCAGTGATGGTTGTAGTGGTGGTCAAGGTATTAGTAGTGGTGGGGTAGT
>PISX010034447.1:0-13984 GCA_004024625.1 Mellivora capensis
AAAAAAAAAAAAAAAGTTTTGCAGAGGCGCTTGGGTGGCTCCGTTGGGGTTCTGCGTTTGGCTCAGATCCCAGGGTCCTGAGATGAAGCCCCGTGTCAGGCTCCTTGCTCAGCGGAGAGCCTATTTCTCCCTCTCCCTCTATTGCTCCCCCTGCTTGTGTGCTTTCTCTCTCTGTAAAATAGATAAATAAAATCTTAAAAAAAAATTTTTTTTTTTTTGCAGTTCACGCTTTTCCTTTAGCTAAACAGGGCTTCCTCTTGCTTAGTCTGAGTTGAAGAGGTTTGAAAATTATGAATGATGACTTTGAGATTTATCTGCCATGTGAATGATCCGTGTCCGTGCTCTCTCCTGAATAATCAGGATTTGGCAGTGTGATGTTTTGCCTCCATTTATTATTCTTTTCTTTGAATTAAATGACACTTTGTACTTGTCATGAGACAAACAATGTGTGTCTCTTAAATAGTTACATTTTTAAACGATGATGACTTGGAAAATAATGGGTGCCTAGGCCAGTGCAAGTGAAATGAATGGGTAATTTGTGAATCTAATATTTTGGAAAATTATTTTAAAGCCATACTTTGAAATAAGTTTGAAATATCAAAATTTGACAGAAATTTTTGGTAGAACTTACTTTTTAAATTTCTTTACCTATGAAATGAAGGCCATCATAAGTGGCTTTAAACAGAGTTTTGTGAAATTCTTCAGCTGTCCGAGTTTGCTTTGGTCTCTGCTTAAGGCTCTCACTTGTGGTCTCCCAGTAGCCACTCTGCAAACCAGAGCTAATAAGAAGGGAAATGTAGGGCCTCAATCTGTCTGCACTTAAGGGGTGTTATTTTTACTGGGGTGCTTGCATTTTACTTTTGAGTCTTTTCAAGACTGAGTGACTCAAATCATGGACTCTGGAGCAGCTAAGTGAGGATAATATGTAAGGGGAGGGGAATTTCTAGGGACACTCAATTAAACCAAACGATTCTGCCTGGTGGGAATTTTCCCAAGACTGATATTAGCCAATGTCATCAACACCAACACCTTTTTGAAATTATAGGCATAATGTTTAGAATTTCATGACTACTGCTTGAGGTTAAAACGGGAAAAAGCATTTTGCTCTTTTGTGGTGAATAAATCTGATGGAAGGAATATATAACACAGTAACAGCTAATTTATAAGTAGAACACTGAATTTCATTTCTGTGCTTCTTATCTCTGACCTCAGGTGAAGTGGAAGGTGATTCATACATGATAAGAATTTTATATGTGATGTCATCTAATATTTGGGATGTAGTATCAGACATTAGTCATTCTCTTCCACTTTTCTCTTTTAAAATATAATTGGACTTTCTGCTTGCTTAACTAAAAAAGAAAGCATAATTACTATTAACACTATGATGTTAACTACCAAAACCATAAAATAAATAAAATAAAATAACATCGAATTGAATCTGTGAAATCCTCATTTAAACAAAGAACCAAGGCTATGAACATGGAGGCCAATTTGTTCTGGCTGGATCCAGCTTATGTGGAAAAATGTTAACTGAGGACGGGCTCAGTATATTCAAATGATTATTTGCTATTAAAGGGTTTGGGCATTCTTTTCTACTTCAGGGTCAGTGCGGCTTCGAGGTGGCAAACACGAGTTTGAAGGCACCGTGGAAATATATGCAAATGGAGCTTGGGGCACAGTCTGTGGCAGCCACTGGGATGATTCTGACGCCTCCGTCATTTGTCACCAGCTGCAGCTGGGGTGAGTTCGCCCAGCCTTGCCCACATCAGGCTGCTGATGTGGGAGAGTAATGGCGGGCACCCATCACTGCCATGGAAAGATGACACATGTTTTCCTTCCTCTGGTCTCATTTCCCTCATTGTCACTTGTCCCTAGAGTCATAAAGAAAGGGCCCCACGGGGAAGGAATGCAGACTGGGAAATAAGCAAATGCTGAGTGGTCAGACGTTAAAAGCATCCTCTGGTCTATGTATTAAAAAATCATCGCTTAGCCCTGGGAAGCCAGGAACATGCTTCTGAGGATTGTCATTTCTCGGTAGCACCATCTGCATTTCACTGGCTACTTGTAGCCGTCCACAGCTTCCACCTTTTTGTGCGGGAAGGAGGTGGAAGCCCAGCTGCGCTCTCCCCCTGAGGTGGGAAGGGCGTGGGGTCCAGACCTGGGGTTTCTGTGCTCAGGATGTCCTGCTGGAGGGGCCTCCATCAGCGCCAGCAGTGCCCGCGGCGGGCCGGTGGCTTCTCCGCGGCTCTCGGCACTCTCTGTACACCGTCGGTGCTCGCTACCTGCCACCAGCCCGGGCACCTTTATGCCACGTGCCAGGGGGATTCCCCCGGAGCGGAAGGCTCCATTTTGGAACAGACGGTTTTGCTTTTGTGGTTCTTCTGTTTTTGTGTCTCATTTATTTTATTTTTTTGTAAATACACTTGCCAGATGTTTTTCTTGGCTTTTCTCACTAGAAAAGCTTTAGAAAGCATGGAAACTATCTTGTCATGAACAGGCAAGTCTAAAAGACTGAAAAAAGTTTTGCAGTTTACAAGTATTTTGGATTAATAATCAGTGAGCAGTGATATTTAATAGGAGGATAGAAACGATCAACTGCAGTCAGGTCAGTAAGAATTTTAATTTGTCCACTTCCTCCTGTCTTCCCATTAGGAAGGTGGGCAATGAATATTTAATAAAGACAAACCCTTTTGAAGGCTTTAGTTTTGTTCAGATTTTGATGCTGTTAGAGCAGCAAGTAGGCTTAATGTACTTAACTAATTAACTAATTTTTAAAAATGGGTGTTGGTATAAGTCAGGATGAAAGAAGGAATAAGGCTATACAGTCTATAAAGTGTTATGGTGTTGGGAATGTTAATTATTGATTTGATCGATGAATATTTTGTCTGGCAAATAGTGGTTGGCGGGTGGGCAGGACACAGAGCGTGTTGACTTGACGCTTTTTCTTTTGAGGGCCTCGATATGTAACAGATTTGTAGACTGGTGTCAGCGTCTTCCTTAAAATACACATTTATATGTGCTTTTATTACCCCTGAAAATCAGGGAACAATATGATTTCCTGTGGAAGTGACACAAAAAACCAACACACTATAGTGGAAATGTGAACTGCCGTATGGTTACTAGTCTTTTGGTTGATGAAGAAATATAAACTATCATTCTGCAAACAGAAACTTCAGATACACTGAGCTGATTACTTATATCATCTCTTAGTTGTTCCTTTTTTTTTTTTTTTAAAGTAATCTCTACACCCAATGTGGGTCTCAAACTCCTGACCCAGAGATCAAGAGTCTCATGCTCTCTGACTGAGCCAGCCAGGCACCCCTTAGTAGTCCAGTTTAATTTATTTTGTATTTTTTAGTAGTCCATTAAAAAAATATAATTAGAACAACTCAGAATTATTGCTGTTAAGACATGTTCATATTTTGATATACCCCAAATGTTTACTGTTTGGTTGGTGGTGGAAGCTACTGTATGGAAATAATTCTAGAGATTACTATGTTAATCAGATAAGCCTTTATCTTTTTAAAATTTAATATCAACTCATACATATCAGAGGTTACTTATAAAGTATGTAGATTAGAGAAGTTAAAAGCAGAGCCCATCTGCATGTTACCATTTCATTAATTGAATGCAAAGTCTTGCAAGTAAATACTATATATAAGGTTTCAAAAATTTTGTGAATGGATTGCCTCTCCTGTGATTATCTTACTTATGTGTAGTAGTAATCATTTTGAAAACGCTAGCCTAGGGGCGCCTGGGCAGCTCAGTCAGCTAAGCGCCTGACTCTTGAACTCAGACTCAGGTCATGATCTCAGGGTCCGGAGATTGAGCCCTGACTCATGCTCCCTGTTCATCGGGGAGTCTGCTTCTCCCTCTGCCCCGCCCCCTGCTTTGCTCTCTCTCCGTCTCTCTCTCAAATAAATAACTAAAATCTTTAAAAAAGAAAAAAAAAAAAGAAAGAAAAAAAAGAAAGAAAATGCTAGCCTAAAATGTTGGAGTAGGAAAATTGTCACGCATCCAGACCAGCTGTCTTTTTAGACATCAGAAGGCAGAGCTTACAGAAATTCATAGCTTAGAGCAATTTGTAGCCGAGTCCAGACTAGAATCCATGTCTCACTGAGCCACATGACACACTTCTTCCACAAAACCACCAGGCTTCTTTTTTAAATCTGTCGTATTGGCCCACATATATGTATTTTTCCCTAAAATCAGCTGTAGGTAGGAAAGGCACATGCATACTGTTATTTAAGACGATTAAAAAGATTGCTGTAGGTAATCAGTGCAAGTTCTGATCTGACGTTTTGATTTCCTTGAAACTTATGTAATCCATTATTTTTTTTTCCTCCCACATCTATCTTTTTTTTCCCTCCCACATCTATCTTTATTGATTTCTTCCACTTAAAAAAAATCTAAATACTTTCACAAAAAATTTCACCTATGTTCGATAAACCTAACCTCGATCATTGTGTTTCCAGACGAAAAGGAGTCGCAAAACAAACCCCATTTTCTGGACTGGGCCTTATTCCCATTTATTGGAGCAATGTCCGTTGCCGAGGAGATGAAGAAAATATACTGCTTTGTGAAAAAGACATCTGGCAAGGTGGGGCGTGTCCTCAGAAGATGGCAGCTGCTGTCACGTGTAGCTTTTCCCAGGGTAAAAAACTCTCTTTTCGTTCATTGTGTTTTCAGCAAGATTCCAGATGATAACATTGTCTTCGTTAAATCATTTCCTCAAAGAGTTTAAATACAGACATAAGCCTGAATCATCGAATTATGTAGTCAAATAGTCTTCAATAAGAGTGCGTCTAACATTCTGAATTCCTTTTGACTTTCAAATGATATCTCACTCAACGTGTTTTCTATTTTATCTAATTTGCTTACAGAAATATTGTATATTGTACATGAAGTGTTTATTTTGCTTATGGAAGGTCATGATAGAATCAAGATGGAAAATCATCTTGGGACCCAGCAACTACAACAAAATATTTTCACTTCATAGGATAGATTATAACCGTGGTACCAGTGTTCTCCTTTGAGTTGTCAATAGCACATTTCATAATATGGATAACTGCCTCGGATAAAGACTCCTTCCGAGCACTATATGCTAACCATGAGATGATGAACATGGTTTAGTACACATATATGCATACGTTCATATGAACATACGTGGAGGAGGGAACAGCTGCTTTTCATGATGGCTGATGGGTTTTCTGGAAAGCATGGTGTATTTTAATGTGTGGCCAGAACCTGAAACTAGCACCCTGTCACAGTATCCCTTTTTGCATTTTCCTTGGAGATGGCAGTGTGGTCAGATATTCTAGGTCTTAAAAAGGTAGCAGCCAGCCCAGGGCATTGGTTTCTGGTGGAGTGCAAGAATCAGGAGAGGAATGGAAACTCTCTCACCACAAAACACACAGAGCCTCAATTTAGAGTAATTGCTGTGAATTAGCTGGAAGAACCAACTGGAATATAGGGTGCAGGTATGTGCTTTGAGAACCATCGTTCTTTTTTGAGCGGGCCAAATGCATGTTAAATCTTGATGTTTTGGAAAGTTTTCCTCCTCTTCCTTTGATTCTCCACTTTTGGGTAATGCTACTTTGGGAGGTAGATGTTTATGCATTGCTGCTTCAAGGATGATGTGATTTGGGTTCAACGGTGCATTACTTTTTGTAGATTATTGCTTGTACTCATGCTCCACCTGTTGGGTAAAATGTTTGACATTTTTCAAGTACTGAAGTAAATAAAATCTTGAAAACAATAATTATTTTTCTTTCAGGATTATCTTTCCACTTAAAAAATTTCTTTTGCTCTCATCATCTATTCACCTGTTTATACTCCAGTTGTGAAGATAAATTTAAGGTCATTCATAAGCATATATGAAAATGTGAGAGGTTGAGATGAGATAAAAGTGAGAGAGAAAAAAGACCAAGTGAGAAAGTGAAAGGAAACAGCTTAGATCAGCAAACACTGAGTCTACTTTAAGGCATAGTAATAGACCTTTAATACATTTTTTTAGTTTGGAAATTACATTTAGTGCTCTGTCATCTAGTACTTGTTGTTTTTCCAACACTTATAAAGTAGGAAATTGTGTAGCAGTACTAGATATAGGAAACAGTAATTTAAATGAACATGTCTGGGAGTTTTATTTATCCATAAGTTAGCCATGAGTCAACTACCTCATCAAATGCTCTTTCAAATGATTTTATGTGTGGTTGTTGGGAAGATGTGGGATGTTGATGAAATTTTGTCTTTGAAATTTTCTGTATTTTCACAATTACTTATATAGCCAGAAAAAGCCCACATGTTTTAAAATAAAACATGACACTAAAAAATATAAGGTAGTAGGCCATACAGTTCTGGGTTGTAGGTGATTTTAAATTTCCTCTTAAAAATTTTTGTTTTCCGGGGGACGTGAGTGCTTCAGTTGGTTAAATGTCTGCCTTTGGGGGCTCCTGGGTGGCTCAGTGGGTTAAAGCCTCTGCCTTCAGCTCAGGTCATGATCCCAGGATCCTGGGATCGAGCCCTGCATCGGGCTCTCTGCTCAGCGGGAACCTGCTTCTCCTTCTCCCTCTGCAGCTCCCCCTACTTATGCTCTCTCTCTCTCTCCATGTGTCAAATAAATAAATAAAGTCTTAAAAAAAAATTTTTTTTTTCTGTTTTCTCCAATCTTACCATAGTGGGGGAAGAGAGGCAGGGGAGAATATAATAATTTAAGAAACTAATACATTTTCCCATTGTTTCTTTCTATATTTTCCAAGCTTTTTAAAGGAAAAATAAACATAACATGCAAATATAAGTTTTTTAGACCACTCAGCATCAATTAATTATAAGAAGCTAATATATAATGCTGAGAACACGTATGTTTATTAAAACATTAAAACACATAAAATATTATATCTTTATCCTTTTTACAAATTGTAAATACTAGTTGACTTATGTAAATAAGCCAAATTATGAAGATCAGAATATGAGTGTATGTAAATATTCACTAACTTGAATTTCTGATTCAAAATTCAAGTATGGTGTTTGAATATAAATATGAATATCCCAGTACCATTTACTGACAACTGCTTACACTGTGGGGGAATTAGAAGCATATTTCATGTGGATAAATGGTTGGCATTTGGCAAAAGCTGCAATTAAATTTCTGAATAGGGGCCCAGCCTGTTCTGAACCTTTTACCATATTACATCCTTTATTTCAGAAAAATTACACTGTCTTGCTATTTCCCAAACACATTCAGCTTTGTGTTTCTGTACATTTGCTCACACTGTTCATTTTACTGAACTGCACTTACCCTATCTCTGACTTCTGAAATCCCATCCATCCACCTTGGCCCTCTTCAAATGCCAGTTTCTTCAGAAGGGATTCCAGGCTACCTCCAATGGTAAGCAAGCTCCCTTGCTTCTGAGCCTCCTTAGGGTCTTGATGATCTTCTCTGTGCCCATTTTGACCATGTCCTAAGGTGGCAAACCTCCTGATGATAGGGTCTGTCTAGTGCTCCTTTAAATGCCCCTGTGGTATCTAGTATCTATTAAACAGAATCTAGTGAATGAATATTGCTAAGTATTTTTTCTTGTTTGGGATATTCTTTCTAGGCTTCTGGCGGTCACTTATCAGTCCAGTCAGTCAACAATTATCTATTACATGCCTTCTGTATGGTGGGTACCTAAGATACACAGGTGAAAGAGAAAGGCACGGTCTCTGTCCTGAGTTCTAGCTGTTAGGAGGTAGACAACGTGAAAATCAATGTATCAATGACAGTCTTAGATAAAATAAATATTTGGAAGGCAATGTAGTAGAATTGTAGCATTAGAATTGTAGAATTGTAGCACAGAATTTTAGTAGCATGCTGTGTTGGTTAGGAAGACCAAGGAAGGCCTCTTAAACAAAGGACAGTTCAGGGTTGAGAACTGAATGATGAGAGTGATGAAGCCAGGGGAAGACCTGCAGGAACACTTTTCAAGCAGAAGGAACAGGAAGCATACAGACACTACGGTGGGAAACAACCTTGAGTGTTTAAGGGACAGAAGGAAGAGGGTGTCGTAGGTATAGCCCGGTGAAGGAGGCCAAGTGTAGAGAGGGATGTTCAGGACACTAACAAGGGCTAGCTCAGGGCACTGTGGACCATAATAAGGAGTTTGCAAAGGGAAGCCTTTGGTAGTTCTTAGAAAATGAATACAAGCCAATTCATACCCAAGTGAATTCTCCGATCTTGTTTTTTGTAGGTATTGGCCATGATGTTCATTACCTTGTTATATGAGTTAGATGTTAACTTGATTTCTACAAATACAAAAATATTTCTGTACCGAAGACAAGGATGTTACAGACATAAGTGCCGTTTTTAAGAATTACATGTTGGTAATGCTCAAGTTACTGTGCATAAAAAAATTAGTGTCCCCACTATAATACCATAAAAATCATATGTGTTTCCAATAAACTATAGTTTTGAGTGTGTCTTTTCTGGCTTCTGAGGTTGTTGGAGGAAAAGTGAATTTGGACTACTTCCTCTTAGGAACTATTTGTATGAATGTAATTCAATTTGGAGTATTTTTTGAAATAATTTTTATTGAAAAAATTTTTTTTTATTATTAAGTAAACTCTACCCCCAACGTAAGGCTCTGACTACTCACAACCCGGAGATCAAGAGTTGCACGCTCTACTGACTGAGCCAGCCAGGCACCCCCAATTTGGAGTATTTTAATTGGTCAAGAATACTGTAATACATACTAGATGTGTATGTGTGTTTGTGCAAATCCCTGAGGTGGTTTAATAAATATGACTTAATTATTGAGAATGGCAAATAAATAGAATATATCTAATCTCATCATTCAGTGCAAATGTGTAGGTGTAATTTGTTTCTAATTTCACCTGGCACAGGCCCGACGTTCCCGGTCATACGCCTGGTGGGTGGGAGCAGCGCTCGTGAAGGCCGAGTGGAAATCTACCATGCTGGTCACTGGGGGACTGTCTGTGATGACCAGTGGGATGAAGCAGACGCAGAGGTGATCTGCAGACAGCTGGGCCTGAGGTTTGTTTTTATTCTTACTTTGTTTAAATTTTGGAATCTCTTCTTCCCATTCCCAGAGGCAGGTGGCTGTATGCTTAAATTGTACAGTTCCTCAAACAAATAGAAAAAGCCACCTTGTGATCTTTGTGCTAGGTTGTAGGCTTCCTGAAGAGAATTTATTTGTACCTATAGGTCTAGCCTGTTTGTATCTGAATTCAATTGCTTTGATATCTCTGAGAATCTCACCCTTTTACTTCTTTTCCTTATTTGCATTTATATTATTCCCAGGTAATGACCAGCACTGTCGGTAGCAAAGACTTACTGAAGTCATCTGCTATTAGGGTTTAATTGAAATTCAGCTTCTGTCTCCAAGTATTATCTCAACTTTTGACTTAGCTTTCTGATTTGTTAGATATGTGCTTAGAACAGAAGATGTTTATTAATGTGCAAAGGAAATCAGTCCCATGTAGGATGCGGAAATGAAGGATGTGTATTCAAAACAGCGGTATGAAAATGAACATTTCATGTTGTCCTAAGTCCTGTTCTGGAATAGTATGCTGTAATTTTGGTTTTTAATCCCTTTCTTTAGTGATTCTGAACATTGGTATAACATTCCTAGAAGTTTCTCTAAAATCATATTAGGAGACTAGAGTGCCTGGCTGGCTCCGTTGGTTGAGCATCCAACTCCTGATTTTGGCTCAGGTCATGATCTCAGGGTCGTGAGATGAAGCCCTCCACAGGCCAAAAACAAGATAAAATTAGGGGATCTTTTTGAAGTTGATATTTTACTTTAAATTTGTAAATTTCTTCCTTTAGCTTTTTGAAGGTGGTGGTGATGGGGTGGCCTCTTTAGATCAAAGCTTACTGTTCACGTATCACTTTCTTTTCAATTAAGCATAATCCTTGACACTGAAGCATGATTTTTGAACCTTACACCATTTATACTTATTTGTTTTGTGATTGTTTTTGCAACTGCCCCCCTTTTTCAAAACTCTGTATTTATAATGAAGCAATTTAAAGTAAAATATTGACATTTTAACATTCTATCTCTAAATACTTCAGTGTGTATCTCAAAAATAAGAACATGGTGCTACATGGCCAAATTAACATTATCACAACTAATATCATTGGTAATTACCCCTTTTTTTAGAGAGAGAGAGTGTGTGTGTGTATGTGCAAGTGGTGGGGGAGGGGCAGTGGGAGAGAAAGAGAATCTTAAACAGATGTCACACCCAGTGTGGAGTCCTACTTGGAGCTGGATATCACGACCTCGAGATCATGACCTGCACAGAAATCAGATGCTTAATTGAATGAGCCACCGAGGCGCCCCATTGGTGATCATTCTTAACATTTTCTAATACCCCAACACAATGAGTTTCCTGTAGTGGCCCCCACAGTGTCCTTGGCAGATGGACTGTCTTAAGCAGAATTTAGTCCAGGATCATGCAGTGCATCTGGATGTTGTGTACCTGAAGTCTCTTTTGAATCTAGAACAGCCTCTTGTTATTCATGCCACTGACTTGTGGAAGAGAGACATTTGTTCTTGAGAATGTCCTTTCCTCCTGGATTTGTCTTATTTCTTGCTACTGGTGTCATTTAGTTTACTCCTCTGGCTCTTGTAATTCCTGACTTTGGAGGCTAGATCCAAATGTCTGATTAGATCAAAGCAGGTATTTTGGCCAGGACTCATCACAGGTGATGTGTCTTGGGGTTTTCCCACTGATGGGGCTAAGCTTGAGCACTGGGTTAAGTTGGCATTAGCCTGATCCTTCACTGTCAAGTTACATTTCCCCCATAACTGATTCTGCGACCTAATGGCTATTTCAGAGTTCAGGTATAGGACAGGACCCGCATGGCAAATCCTGTGTCTCTGGAACTTATAATTATCAGTGGTGTGAAGTTACCATTATGATCATTTTCTTTGGGTGGGTTAGAAATAAGGCCAACCAGTGCCTTTTGAGAAAAATTCTTATTAAGCATTCATTTTGAGACTAGATTTTTAAAATGTTCTGAGGGGGTATCGATTTCAATACTAATCTTCCTCAAATTTCCAGGTGTTGCTGTTAGAATGAACACAGCATAAAGTTATCATGTGCCCTGTACTCAGAACAACCTGGAACTGTGTCCTACTTCTGGAGATGAGAAAAGTTACAGAGTATCTCTTCGTCTGATTCCCCCATCTATAACGTATTTCTTGACATATAGGGACTATTGTCTAACCTAGGTTCTAGAGCAGTTAGCACACATAATAAGTATATAATCACATTGGCTCTCAATGTCAGTCAAATTAGGGACCATTATAGTTGAAAGATGTTTTTAACATTCAAAATAAACTGAGTATTTGGTGGTAGATTATCCAACACTAGTTCTCTATTCAGAACTTCCATTTAGTTAGCTGTATCTATGAATTTCATATTTTTAGAACATCCTAGTGTGTGTATATGTATATTTACTGGTGATCGATTATGTGGTGCTAATTGATTTTCATGTTAGTTACTAAGAAACCTATGTCTTTGCCAAAAATATTAAGAACTTGAAGGGTGGATCGCTTTTTGGCCTTTTGGCTAAGATCAAGTGTAAGAACTTGAAGGGTGGAGTAATAGTGTATTTAACATTACTAGCTGCTGTATGGATTACTCTAAACTTAAGCTATAAGGCATTTTTTAATACTAATATATTTCTGTGGGGGAAAATGCAGGTTTGCACAGAAAATTTAGAGTATCCTGGAGATACACTGTGAATATTGATTATATTTATAATTACAGAAGTGATTCTAAAAATTTGTTGTAATGTGAAGTTCTTTCTTGAGAGCCAAAGATTTCTTTCACTTAAATAGTTCTTAAACATAGACCATGTGTTTTTTTTTTTTTAAACATTTATTTATTTGATAGGCAGAGATGACAAGTAGGCAGAGAGGCAGGCAGAGAGAGAGAGGGGGAATCAGGCTCCCTGCTGAGCAGAGTGCCTGATTCGGGGCTTGATCCCAGGACACTGAGACCATGACCTGAGCTGAAGGCAGAGGCTTAACCCACTGAGCCACACAGGCGCCTTGAACATGGACCATGTTGACAAACAATAGTTTATTACAGAGAAAGGACATAGAGATGGAATCACCAGGAAGACTGTATTAATGTCGAACACATGCAAAGGCCAAGTATTTACATCTTTCTTGAGCATTAGCTTACTGCTATCTTTTATATGAGGAAATTCATGTTTGGAAAAGTAATTGAAAGGAAAAATACCTGCAGATACACAAGGCGGCAAAAGTCCTCCACAAGCCTATGCAACAGCCAATGATTCAGCTTGGTAGACATTTGTTTTTATTGTCAGCACTCTGATGCTCTGAGTTGATATTGTCTGTTTTTGCCTTTCTTCCACTTGGTTTCATAGTTCTCTCCTAAGTTTTCCTTAAAGCAATATTCTGCACCTGCTCCTCCTTTATAATTTGTTTGCTTATTTAGTGGCACAGCACTTTCAGATGAAAGTTTTTAGTGGCACATGGTTGATAACAGCATAATTTTGTTGCTTGTCTCGATTTATGATTTTTTTCCTAAGCAGATTTCATCTCTTTATTTGTTTGTTGAATTTCCAAAGGGAAACGACATCATGCCTCCCTGGAGTGGTGGTTACAGTTTCTTCGTGAGATGCTCTTTTGTTGGCTTTCATCTTTTAATGGTGTCTGTGGATTTTGGTAGCAGGCAAGCTTCCTAAACACAAAAGAAATGACTGTACTTTTGATACTTAAATTTGAGTAATCCAGAACTTGGAGAAAGATTAGGAGCAGGAAACGAAACAGCCAGATGTTAGAAAATTGTCTTGAGAATGTGCATGTACACAGCGAAGTTTCAGGTAGAAACATTTTATTTTTATTTATTTATTTTTATTTAATTTCAATTAGCCAATATACAGGACATCATTAGTTTCAGATGTAGAGTTCAGTAATTCATCAGTTGCATGTAACACCCAGTGCTCATCACATCACGTGCCCTCCTTAATGCCCATCACCCAATTACCCATCCCTCCACCCCCTACCTTCCAAACCCTCAGTTTCTTTCTTATAGTTAAAAGTCTCTCATGGTTTATCTCCCTTTCTGATTTCTTCCCATTCCATTTTTAACTCCTTTCCCCTGTGATCCTCTGCACCCTTATATTCCTCGTATGAGTGAATCCATATGATAATTGTCTTTCTTGCTCAGCATAATACCCTCCAGTTCTAACCATGTCATTATCAAGGATAAGATTTCATCCCTTCTGATGGCTGAGCAGTCTTCCATTGTGTATGTGTGTGTGTGTGTGTGTGTGTGTGTACCACATTTTTTATCCATTCATTTGTTGATGGACATCTAGGCTCTTTCCACGATTTGGCTATTGTGGACATTGCTGCTATGAACATTGGAGTGCACGTGCTCCTTCGGATCACTACGTCTGCATCTCTGGGCTAAATTCCTAGTAGTACAATTACTGGGTTGAAGGGTAGCTCTATTTTTAGCTTCTTGAAGAACCTCCATACTGTTTTCCAGAGTGGCTGTACCAGCTTGCATTCCAGGTGGAGACATTTTAATCAGAGTTCCTTTTGTGCAGTTAAAATAAAGACTTTTCCCATGTCTTTCAAAACTCTTAAAAACATAGTTTAGAACTATGACATCATATTTTATTGTGTGGATATGCCATAACTTACATAGGAATTTAAAAAATTGTAAAACACATCTTTCTTAGTTTTTTTTTTTGCTATAAAATTATCATACAAAACTACTTTATTGAGTGGTTAGAATAAAAATGTGGTACAGATTGCTTTTTAAAAAATACTTCTTTGCTTTTTTATCTTACTGCTTATTAATTTTTTTAATATTTTATAGATTTTATCATAAAGAGAACCTGGAGACCTTGTGTAAAAGAAGAGGAAATTGGGCCCTCTAAGATTACCCAAAGCCCTAAAGTCATACTGTTAAGTGAGAACCAAAATCCTCTCTCTCT
>PISX010034448.1:0-13973 GCA_004024625.1 Mellivora capensis
CTCTGGTGGCTCCCTCCCCCTTTTGTTTATCTTCTGATACCAGTCCGGTGTTCCCGCTCGGCTTTACCTGCCCACTGGCGTCTTCTGCCCCCGTAGAGATCCTGACGAGTAGAATTTTGATCTCAGGCTGATTTCATGAGTGATCGGTGTTCCTTAGTAGGTAATCAGCTCACTTTAGGGGACAGGTTGAACCAGAGCAGCCTCCTAGTTCCCCGCCATCTTGTCTCCCCCCTCTGTTGCTAGGACTTCTAATACTATGTTGAACAAGAGTGGTGAGAGTGGGCATCCTTGTCATGTTCCTGATCTCAACGGGAAGGCTGTGAGCTTCTTCCCATTCAGGATGATGTTTGCTGTGGGTGTTTCATAGATAGATTTTATGAAGTTCAGGGATGTTCCCTCTATCCCTATACTTTGAAACATTTTAATCAGGAATGGATGCTGGATTTTGAAAAATGCTTTTTCTGCATCAATTGAGAGGACCATGTGCTTCTTCTCTCTTCTCTAATTGATTTGTTCTATCACATTGATTGACTTGCAAATGTTGAACCACCCTTTCCCATCAGGTGGGATGAATCCCACCTGATCATGGTGGATGATCTTTTTAATGTGCTGTTGGATCCTGTTTTCTAGGATCTTGTTGAGAATCTTAGCATCCATACTCATAAGTGATATTGGTCTGAAATGCTCCTTTTTGGTGTTGTCTTTGCCTGGCTTGGGGATCAGGGTAATGCTGGCTTCATAAAAGGAGTCTGGAAGTTTTCCTTAAGCTTCAATTTTTTGAAACAGCTTCAGGAGAATAGGTGTTATTTCATCTTTGAACGTTTTGTAGAATTCCCCAGGGAATCCATCAGGGCCTTGGCTCTTGTTTTGGGAGGTATTGATCACTGCTTCAATCTCGTTACTAGATATCGGTCTGTTCAGCTTTTCAATTTCTTCCTGGTTCAGTTTTGGGAGTTTATATTTTCCTAGGAATGCATCCATTTCCTCTAGGTTGCTTAGCTTATTGGCATAAAACTGTTGATAATAGCTTCTGATGATTGTTTCTACTTCCTTGGTGTTAGTTGTGATCTCTCCCTTTTCATTCATAATTTTATTAATTTGAGCTTTCTCTCTTTTCTTTTGGGTTAGTGTGGCCAGTGGTTTATAGATCTTATTGGTTCTTTCAAAAAACCAGCTTCTAGTTTCATTGATACCTTCTACTATTTCTCTAGTTTCTACCTCATTCATCTCTGCTCTAAGCTTGATTATTTCCCTTCTTGTGCGTGGAGTTGGTTTAATTTGTTGTAGATTCTCCAGCTCTTTAAGGTCTAGAGACAGCTGTTGTATTTTGGATTTTTCAATTTTTTTGAGGGAGGCTTGGATGGCTATGTATTCCCCCCTTAGGACCGCCTTTGCTATATCTCATAGGTTTTGGACCAACGTGTCTTCATTCTCATTGGTTTCCATGAATTGTTTAAGTTCTTCTTTGATCTCCTGGTTGATCCACGCCTTCTTAAGGAAGGTGGTCTTTAGCTTCCAGGTGTTTGAATACCTTCCCAACTTTTCCTTGTGGTTGAGCTCCAGTTTCAAAGCATTGTGATCTGAGAATATGCAGGGAATAATCTCAATCATTTTGTATCGGCTGAGTCCTGATTTGTGACCCAGTATGTGGTCTATTCTGGAGAAGGTTCCATGTACACTTGAGAAGAATGAGTATTCTGTTGTTTTAGGCTGGAATGTTCTCTATATATGTATGAGGTCCATCTGGTCCAATGTGTCATTCAATGCTTTTGTTTCTTTATTGATTTTCTGCATGGATGATCTTTCTATTACTGAGAGAGGCGTGTTAAGATCTCCTACTATCAATGTATTCATATCAATAAGACTCTTTACCTTGGTTAATAGTTTTCTTATGTAATTGGCTGCTCCCATATTGGGGGCATAGATATTTACAATTGTTAGATCATCTTGGTGGATAGACCCTTTAAGAATGATGTAGTGTCCTTCTGTATCTCTGACTACAATCTTTAGTTTAATATCTAATTTATCTGATATGAGAATCGCTACCCCGGCCTTCTTTTGAGGCCCGTTGGCATGAAAGATGTTTCTCCATCCCTTCACTTTCAATCTGGGTGTATCCTTAGGTTCAAAATGGGTCTCCTGTAGACAATATATGGGTGGGTTCTGTCGTTTTATCTAATCTGCAACCCTTTGTCATTTTATGGGCGCATTTAGGCCATTCACATTGAGAGTGATTATCGGTAGATACGTTTTTATGGACATCGTGTTACCTTTGGAGTCTTTCGTTCTGTAGTTTGTCTCTATATTTCTGTACAACTATATTCTTGGGGTTGTTCCTCTTTTACACAACCCCGCTTAATATTTCCTGCAATGTTGGCTTGGTATTTGCAAACTCTTTTAAGGTATGGCGGTCTTGGAAACTCTTTATATCTCCATCCATTTTGAATGTCAGTCTTGCTAGATAGAGTATTCATGGCTGCATGTTCTTCTCATTTAGTGCCCTGAATATATCTTGCCATCCCTTTCTGGCTTGCCAGGTTGCTTTGGACAGGTCTGACATTATTCTGATGGCTTTCATCTGTACATAAGGAGCTTCTTTTTCCTAGATGACTTCAAGAGCGTTTCTCTAGAATTATAATTCCTCATTCTTACTATCAGGTGTCTCGAGGTGTTTCGAGAATCTAAAATCTTGGGGGGGGGGACCGTTCTGCCTCTAGTACATGAATGCTGTTTCCCTTTGCGATATTTGGAAAATTTTCATGAGGAACGTGATTGACAATATCTTCTAGACTTCTTTCTTTCTCTTCCCCTTCAGGTATTCCAATAATTTTGATGTTGGAATGTTTCATGGCATCATTTATTTCCCTGATTCTGTTTTCGTGGTTTCTAAGCTGTTTGTTCCAGGCTTCCTCCTGATCCTTTCTCTCTATCTGTTTGTCCTCCAGATCACTAATTCTATCTTCTGTCTCAGTTACTCTAGCTTTTTGAGAATTTAGATTGGATTGGAACTCATTGAGAGCCTTGTGAACATCATCCCTGGTGGCTTTCAGTTCTGAGCTAGTATTGTGAACATCATCCCTGGTGACTCTCAGTTCTGCCCTAATCAATTCCATTTGGTCGTCCATGGCTTTCTCCAACCTCGCTATTGCCTGGATAATTGTTAGCCTGTATTCCCTTTCTTACATAATGTCTATGTCGGTAGCCATTAGCTCTGTTGCAGAGGGCCCATCCTCTGAATTTTTCTTCTGTTGGGCAATCCTCCTCCTAGTTATTTTGTTGAGAGTTGGCTGAATGGTTGTAGCTGGATGTATCGACCTTGGTGCAGTGAAGGTGCACCCTGGAATGATTCTGAACAATCAAGAGTCCCCACCCAAATGGAAGAAAAAAAGAAAGAAAGAAGAAAAAGAGAGAAAGAGAGAGAGAGAGGGGGGCAGGAAAAGCAAAGAAGGATAAAAGACAAGGCTCAGCCCAAATGGGCCCCAAGGTAAGGTTTGTGAAGTATACAAATACAGACAAACTAAAAAGACTGATAAAATTAAATGACAGGAGAAGAAAAAAAATATGTACATATATATGTAGAAGCAAAACAAAGAAACAAACAGACAAACAAAAAAGATGAACCTCGTCAAAAAGAACCATACGTATAAGATTTATGGACTACCAGGACAAATACAAGTATACAAAAATACTGGTAGGAGAAAAAGATGGGAGAGTGGTTGTAAATTCTCAGTGTGGGCGAGGAAGTTTATTTTGTGTCTTTGGATGTATCTTGATATCTTTTTTAAAGGATACAACTTTCCTAATATATTAGGGGATTAAAAATTGGTTTACCTATAGGGGCAGCATTGATTGGGGAAAGGGGATTACCTTGAATTTTAACTCTATATGAATATTAGCAAATAAAAGTAAAGAGAAGAATGATCTAAACTAAACTAAAGTGAAATTTAAAAAAATATATAAAAAAATAGAAAAGCAAAAGAAAAACATGGGTATATGTATCAAAAAGTTCAGGTTAAAAGTTTATTATAGAATTGGATGTACTGGACATCTCACTGTGATAGTAAATTGGCTAGAAAAATCTATATTAAAAAAATAAAAAAGATTAAAAAATATTTTTTAAATGAACCAGAATAGTGGGAACGAATTAAGAATTAAACGTATCTATGAAGTAGTAGTGATTGTTGTCTTTTTGGCTGGTTGGCTTTCTGGGGGAGGGGCCTGCCGCGTGGGTTTTCAGGTGGTGTTTCCTGAGTTAAGTCCTCCCGCCCCCCTCCGGGGGGTGGGCTCTGAGGAAACTGGGCCTTTAGGCTTTTGTTCTCTGTAGGTTTTTATGTCTGTTCATTTGTTTTCTCTCCCCTTGGCAGCTCCCCATGGTCTTGGAGGTTAAGAGGAAAGCAAACTGCACCCAGACCTCCCTCCCAGAGAGAAGCCCCAGTCTGTTCCCCTCTGGGTGCTGCAGAGCAGGTTCCCAGCCGAGATCTCAGGGAACACCTGTGTGTCCTGCTTGTCCTCAAAACCACAAGTGGCAGATGCCTGAGTAGCTCCAGACCGCCAGAGAGGTTCCAAGCAGGGAAGGCACACAGAGATTTTCCTGCTGGCTGAAGCTGGGAGGATCAGACTTTCTGTGTCCTAGAGAGCCCCCAGCTGGTGCCTGTGCGCCCCTCTCAGGGTAGGGGGTGGAGCATGTCTCAGGCTCTGCTAGTGTGGTGCAGCACACATGTGGGGACTGAAGAGTCTGTTTCTGCTCCGGCAGGGTCCTAGCCCCTGCCACACACCAAGCACCCTTAGGAGGTCTCCTCATAGCTCAGAAACCAAGACCTTGTTTCTCCACTGCACTCTCTCTGGCTCAGCGCCAGGGGTGTCTGCCCTCCTTGGGGGACTTAAGCCCCTGTCCCTAAGAGTTCCAACTCCCACAATTTCACCCTGTGATCTTTTCTCTTTTTGAGTGCTTTTTATCAGCCTTCAAGTTAATGCTGGTCCCCAGTCGTAAGGCACTCTCGTAATGGGGTATTACTTCCCAATGCATTTCCTCTGGTGGCTCCCACCCCCTTTTGTTTATCTTCGGATACCAGTCTAGCGTTCCCACTCTGCTTTACCTGCCCACTGGCGTCTTCTGACCTGGTAGAGATCCTGAGGAGTAGAAATCTGATCTCAGGCTGATTTCATGAGTGATCGGAGTTCCTTGGTAGGTAATCAGCTCACTTTAGGGGATAGGGTGAACCAGAGCCTCCTCCTAGTTCCCCACCATCTTCTGGATTAAGTATTCTTGACTGCATATTTTTTTTCCCATTCTGCACATTATATATATCATGCCACTCTCTCTGGCTTGCTACGTTTCTCTTGATAAATCTGATGATAACCTGATGTGTCTTCACTTGTAACTTAGGGATTTCTTTTCCCTTGCTGTCTCAGGATGTTTTTCTTATGTCGGTATTTTGCAAATTTTACTACAGTATGTCTTGGTGTTGGCCTGATTTTGTTGATTTTGATGGGAGTCTTCTCTGCCTCCTGGATTTGGATGTTTCTTTCCTTCCCCGGTTAGCAAAAATTTCAGCTAAAATTTGCTCACACAAACCTTTTCCCTATCTTTTTCTTCTGGGACTATATGGTATGAATGTTATTATGCATTATGGAGTTGCTTAGTCCTCTAAGTTCACTTTCATGAACTAATATTTTTCTTACCTTCTCCTTTTCAGCCTCATTATATTCCATAATTTTATCTTCTGTATCACATTAATTCCTCTTCTTCTTCCATCTTTGTGGTCATTACATGCAATCAGTTTCACATCTTCGTTATACCACTTTTTATTTCAGCTTCATTAGTTGTTGTTTTTTTTTTTTTTTGAGTTTCCAAAGGCTGTTTATTTGAAACAATGGTAGGAACACATGTGGACACTTACTTTTCATTCTCACATCCTCAGCTCATTTCCACTTTTTCTCTCTGTCTCCTTTTCCTACTTTTTTTTTTTTTGCTTCATTAATTTTTATGTGTTTTGTTTTTTTTTTTTTTTTTTTTTTTTTTTTTTTTTTTTGCTTCATTAATTTTTATGTGTTTTGTTTTTTTTTTTTATTTCTGTGCTAAGTGATTCCTTGGTGTCTTTTTGTCTTCCTTAAGCCCAGTTAGTAACCTGCTGGCTGTTCTTTTAATTCTGGCCCAGGCATATTACTTATATCTATTTTGATTAGATCCCTGGCTGTGCCCTTTCTTATTCTTTCATTTGGGCTGAATTCCTCTGTCTTGGCATTTTGCCTAAGTCTGTTTTCTATGTGTTAGGAGAGTCTGTATTTCCTTCTCTTGAGCATAATGTCTATATTACAAATATGTCATATACTGATAAAGGTCTGGCATATGCTCTGTGTACTCTGCTGTTGTGTTTTGGGTGTTCTAGCCCTCTGGTCAGTCCTCTTCAAAGTTTTCCTTGCCTACAGTGGGAAGTGTGTGGATCTTGTCTAGTGTGTGTGTGGGAATTTTAACTAGTTGTGTTTTGGTCTGCGTGTTAAAAGAGGGTAGACAAAATTTCCCCTAGAGCTGAAGTTGTCAACAGTCTGGGTAACTTTGGGAGAAACATTTCCCCTTCTTTGAAGGCATTTAGGAGGGGTGGCACTGCCTCTCAGGGTACAAAAAAGCTGGTGAGTGCCATTGACTTAACGCACTCATTAGCATAGTCTCAGAGGCACTGCTAAAGGCAACTAGCTTGGACTCTGGCTTTTTGGTGTGTTTTACTATAAACACCAAGCCCCTGAGCGTTTGTGCTGCTGCCACTCTGGGACAAACTAGCACCCACCAGAGAAGGGAGAGACCCTTGCCCAGAGGATCAGTGCAGGTCCACATCATGCTGGGTCCCTAAAATTTAGAGTTTTGAAGCATAGCCAGCACACATGACATAAAACACAGGAACACAGCACCACCAGGTGGTCAGATGGCTTGGATAAAGACAGGCTGAAGGCAGTGATCTGAGGGATACCTGGAACACACAAGGGGAGATATTTCACTCTTCTCTAAGGGCTTCCTGAACAGCAGTGGATGCAAATTCCCCTCTCCAGGGATGATAGAACAGGCTAATACCATTTTTATTCCCTACCAGTCAGTACAGACTGACTTCAATGACCAATACAGTGCCCATAATGGAGGCTTGAGCTGCTTATACCAAGCCCCACCCCCCTTCACTCTGCAAGTGTTTTTTAACTAGGTAAACTCACCCTGAGAGCCAGAACATCAGGAGGCCCCTTCTCCAGAAGACCAGCAGAAACCACCACCACCCCCTACACACACATGCACCAAGTCTACTGACATAGAGTCTGGCTCATCTTCAGCTCTAGTGGAAATGGAATCTAGCCTCTTTTAACAAGCAGACCAAAACACACTTAGTTAAAATTCCCCATACAATCTGAAGAGGACTCACAACACTGTCTTCTCCTTGGGCCCTGTCCACCTTCTCCATAAGAGTACTGCTGTGCCTGCCAGGGCACACCCCAGCAATGGTGCAGACTTCTAAACTTTGTATTTTGAACCCTGCCACTTACAAAAACTTGGAATAATCAGCCTTTCTTATTTTCCCTGTGAATGGCTTTGGGGAAGTGTTTTTCTTGTGCAATCCCCAGGATGTTAGTCTCTCTCCCTCTGTTTCTCTCTCTTATCCCCTGATCCAGGTTCCTTCCCCTCTGCAGGGCTCTTTTTTTTTCTCCCCCAAATCACATCTCTACACCTCCAACCTTCCATCATGTGGCCTCTTTTATTTCTCTAGTTGTGCAGTTTGTTCTCTCAGTTCTCAGATAAACTTCTTGGGGTTCTCAGAGTGATTTGATATTATCTAGCTGTGTTCAAGAGAAAAGACAAGCATAGTGTCCCCCTACTACTCTGCCATCTTAACTACTACACAACTCTAGCTGCTTTTAAGATTTTTTTTCCTACATCAATATATTTGGCAAATTTAATTACAATATGTCTTGGTGTTGGTTTGGTATTGTTAATTTTAGTGAAAGTTCTCTGTGCCTCCTAGTTCTGGATGTCTGCTTCCTTCACCAGATATGGGATGTTTTCAGCTATTATTTCTTCAAATAAATTTTCTGCTCTTTTCTCTCCTTCTAGGATTCTTAGAACATGAATATTATTACATCTGAGTCACTGAGCTCCCTAAGTCTACTCATTTTGCTTAATTATTTTCTCTCTTTTTTATTCAGCTCGTTTATTTTCCATCAAATAGGTCACATTCACTACTCTTTCTCTTCCAGACTGCTCTTCATTCCATCAAGTTGGTTTCTCATATCATTTATTATGCACTTTTTATATGCCATGTTATTCATATCTTTGTGTTAAGTGTCACTTATGTCTTCTACTCTTGTCTCAAGTCTAGTGAGTATCCTTATGATCATTGCTTTAAATTCTCTATCAGGCATGTTACTTATATCTGTTTCACTTAGATCTCTGGCTGTAGCCTTGTTCTGTTCTTTCATTTGGGGTAAATTTCTCTGTCTGCTTAAATTTCTGCCTTTCTTTGTGTGTTTCTGCAGGCAGAAAGTCAGTGTTGATTTTATATTTATACAATGCTGAATTCATGTGTTAGTTTTAGTAATTTTTTGATGGAGTCTTTCAGGTTTTGACTGAAAGTTTGACTTCCTTTTTGCCAGTTTGGATGTCTTTTATTTCTTTTTGTTGTCTGACTGCTGAGGCTAGAGTTTCCACTGTTAAATAACAGTGATAAAAGTGGACATCCCTGTCTTTTTCCTGACCATAGAGGAAAAGCTCTGTTTTTCCCCATTGAGGATCTTATTACCTGTGGGTCTTCCATATATGGCCTTTGTGATGTTGAGGTATGTTCCCTCTATCCCTGCTTTGTTGAGAGTTTTTATCAAGAATGGATGCTATGTTTTTTCAAATATGGAAAGAGGCCAGCTGTCCATTGACTGATGAATGGATAAAGAAGGTGTGGTGTACTATGGTGTACACTACGTCTTCTGAGTATGTTTGTGTGTATACATACACACACACACATGCATATATGTATATGTGTATATATATGTATATATATATACATATATATATAATTTCGACCATCAAAAAGAATGAAATCTTGTCATTTGTGAGGACGTAGATAGAGCTAGTGGATATTAAAATCAATAAGTGAAATAAGTGAAATAAATCAGTCAGAGAAAGAAAAATACCATACAATCCACTCATAATGTGGAATTTAAGAAACAAAACAGATGAACATAAGGAAAGGGAGGGCAGGGGAAAAAGCAAACCAAGAAACATTCTCTTAACTATAGGGACCAAACTGAGGGTTGATGAAAGGAAGGCAGGTGGGGGATGGGCTAAGTGGGGGATGGGAATTAAGGAGGGCACCTATGTTGAACACTGGGTGCTATATGTAAGTGAAGTATTGCTAAATTCTACTTTTAAAGTTGATATTACACTATAGGTTAACTTACTAGAATTTAAACAAAAATTTGGAAACAAAAGCAAAAAAGAAAGTGAGCATTGTTTTCTTTTCCTGAATGTAGTGATTTTTTGAAGAAGAGGTACTGGACTGCCCTGCGGTACAGTTTCCCCTCTTCGGCAGAACCCGACACTTTTGGAGAATATCCTACAAGTGCTGTGAATGTTGTGCTATTTTGTTTGATTCTCTTTTACTTTCAGTGTGGTTTTTTGCACTGACTTTTTGCTTGTTGTGGGATATTTTTGTTCTCTGTAGGAGGCAGACAAGGCAAGACTGCTGTGGAAGCTGGGTGCCAGGCAGTGGTGTTAACAAAATTTGCATGAGGCCACTAGTCCTATGCAGGATCCCCTGAATCTCTGTGTCAGCTGGGGGCTGCATGTTGGGGTAGATGAGGGCATGAAGCTTGGCACAGCATGAAATGATGGCTGAGCATTGTTACACCTGTTGCACGACATTGTTTGATGGCCCATGACTGGGCTCTATGCAGTGGGTTGGTCTTGCTGGTTAGCTGGGCATGGCACACACCAGCAGCTGTGTACCTGGAAGTTGTGTGCATTGTGCAGTGATGGCTGGGGACACACACCTGAGCCCTGCATAGCAGATGTGCACACAAGGACGGCTATGGACCAGGCATCTGCGTGGTGTGCACACACAGTTTTAACAAAATTTGTACTGAACCCAAGTGCCAGGCTAGCAGGTTTGGAGTGGGCAAGTCCTCAGGATAATTCATGGGTGTGAAACACTTCTACAGGTCTGTAGTAAGTGTCTGTACAGTCTCATCTCTAGAAGGTGTCTCTGTGTTTGTGTTGTTGACAATGAAGGAAAATTGAGTCTTCCAGCTCCCTCATTTTCAAAAAATACCCCAACATCCTCTAAAATCAGTATAACAGATCCATTTCCTGTTTTCCCTTGATGTATTGTAAACTGTCACTTTTATGTTTTCTCTTTGGGCAGGCTACTATATCTTTAAGGGCAGTGACTCAGATATCACTGACCCTCCTGGGTGGCCCGGTGCTAAGTCAAGTTATTTTTATTGCTCCAGGTTCCCACTTGTTTTATGAACTCATGGAATTCAGTCCCCCTGGTTTTTAAAGCCAAATATTATGGACACCAGTCTTCCTTGTATGGGCTCTCTGGTGCAAGGGACTTTTTCTTTGCCCTCTGCATGCATGCAGCTTCCTCTGCCTTTCTGACCTTCCTTGCCTTTCAGAGGCAGCTTCATTTATTTAGAGAAGTGGTTTTGTTCAGCCAGTCTTTGGGTCGCTCTCTGGCCAATAATGACTTGGATGTGGATGATAGCTCATTGTGAACATAAGACCAGGTGAGATCATCTGCCATCTTCCCAAGCCCCTTCGCTGCCATGTTTTTTTATTGATTTTCTCTCTGGAACATCTATTCATTAATGTAAGTATGGTATTGAAGTCTCCTACTATTACTGTATTGCTATCTATTTCACTTTTTAAGACTGTAAAGGTTCGCTTTCTATATTTAAGATTTCCTATGTTTGGTGCATATATATATACATTTGTTGTATCTTCTTGTTGGATTGACCTGTTTAACATTATACGATACCCTTCTTTATCTGTTTTTTTTTTTTTTAAAGGGGGGCAAATTATTATATTATTATTTAAAAATTTGGTTACAACCAATTTTGTTGGCATTAAAATTAGAGGTTATTTAAAATTTGAATGGATAAACCAAAAACCAGAAATTAAGTTTGGTAAAAATGGGGCTAGTTTTCCAGTAATTACAGATTAGAAGGCAGAAATCAATTCAGAGAAACACAGACAAACCCCATGTTTACAATGATTGTGCCACAGATTTAAAATTCAGTAATGTATTAGTAAACTTTTCACATTTAGATCTTCATCTTGAGATTATGGTGAAGTTTTAGAATATAGGTGAGATTCAGTGGGGTTAGGTCCAGAGCCTATGACCAGGAAAGAATTCTTGAGACATCTTTGGTGCAAAATGGTGGTTTGTTAAAGCACAGGGACAGGACCCGTGGGCAGAGAGAGCTGCTGCTGCTACTGCTGCTGCCGCCACCCCAGGTTTGTGAGAAGTGATCCATTATATACTTGCAAGTTGGGAGGGGGTTAGGAATAGCATAGGTCTCTAAGGAATTTTGGAAGCAAGGTTTCCAGAACCTTGAGGGGCTAGCTGTTGTTGGGAAAATGTCATTTATTACTGTCTAATAAAACTTTAGTGGTAAGACCCTTCAGATATATATCGGTGGGCCATATGCTTGGGGATGATTGCCAGCATGTATCTGGGAGGGATTAGAGATAAAGGAAGTTTCCAAGGGAATTTTTATGTTAAAGTAGACTTACAGGATCCTGGTTGGGGGTGAAGGGCGGTCAGGGTAGGATTGCCTTTTGCCGTTAGCAAAGTATTAAGGTAGAGGCAGATGAGTCCCTAGAGGAATGTCACTCTGCCTGTTTCAAGGACTTCTCGGTGGACTCTATATAGTAAGGAAATTTAACAACTTTTCTTCTGCCTGTTTCCCACATCAATTAGATAGCTATTTCTTTAAAAAAAAATCTCAGTACCTTGTGCAAATAAATCAGTCTTCCATGTGCCTTAGCACACTTAAAATTTCCTCACTGTATATATACAAAACACCTACCAATTGATAGAACAAAATACATACTTCAAACAAAACTATAATGTATCTCTGAAGTATGAACAATATACCCATAATACATGGTATACAGTATTTACAAAACATAAAATATAATACAACTTGTTTATATTTTTAAACCCATTTTTTGCACTTGTATGTTACAAGGCAAATTTCCATTTCCGTACCAATTTTCAAGAGTCCAGAGATTTGAAAAAACTGTTTTACAAGACATACTGTGATGTGAGATCTAAGTTTGAACATTTAGGAGCGTTTTTTAAAGATTTTACTTATTTGGAAAACAGAGATCACAAGTAGGTAGAGAGGAAGGCAGACAGAGAAAGGGGGGAAGCAGTCCCCCTGATGAGCAGAGAGGCCGATGTGGGGCTTGATCCCAGGACCCTGAAATCATTACCCCAAAAGAACGCAGAGGCTTTAACCCACTGAGCCAACCAGGCACCCCCTTAGGAGAGTTTATAAGAGCATGGCCATCACCTCCCTATTTTGGTTGGAATTTCCAATAGTGTTTCCCATCCAGTGACTGGGAGCCCTTGGAAGAACAATAGGAGAAGGCTGATGACTAAATTTTGCCCCAGCATAATTTTCCTATTGGTTCACTTCAGTTAGAAATGCTAATTTCTTCAAATGAGTATTTTTAATGTTCTCGGTTTTTTATTTTATTTTATTTTATTTTATTTTATTTTATTTTATTTTATTTTTAATTTCATTTCTTTTCAGCGTAACAGAATGCATAGTTTTACACATCACCCAGTGCTCCATACAATGCGTGCCCTTCATAACACCCACCACCAGGCTCCCCCAACCTCCCAACCACTGCCATTTCAAAACACTCAGGTTGTTTTTCAGAGTCCATAGTCTCTCATGGTTCCTCTCCCCCCAATTTCCCTCAACTCCCTTCTCCTCTCCATCTCCCCATGTCCTCCATGTTATTTGTTATGCTCCACAACTAAGTGAAACCATATGATAGTTGACTCTCTCTGCTTGACTTATTTCACTCAGCATAATCTCTACCAGTCCCGTCCATGTTGCTACAAAAGTCGGGTATTCATCCTTTCTGATGGAGGCATAATACTCCATAGTGTATATGGACCACATCTTCTTTATCCATTCGTCTGTTGAAGGGCATCTTGGTTCTTTCCACAGTTTGGCGACAGTGGCCATTGCTGCTATAAACATTGGGGTAGAGATGGCCCTTCTTTCACCACATCTGTATCTTTGGGGTAAATACCCAGTAGCTCAATTGCAGGGTCATAGGGAAGCTCTATTTTTAACATCTTGAGGAACCTCCACACTCTTCTCCAGAGTGGCTGCACCAACTTGCATTCCCACCAAGAGTGGAAGAGGGTTCCCCTTTCTCCACATCCTCTCCAACACACGTTGTTTCTTGTCTTGCTGATTCTGGCCATTCTAACTGGTGTGAGGTGGTATCTCAATGTGGTTTTAATTTGAATCTCCCTGAGGGCTAGTGATGAACATTTTTTCATGTGTCTGATAGCCATTTGTATGTCTTCATTGGAGAAGTGTCTGTTCATATCTTCTGCCCATTTTTTGATGTGATTATCTGTTTTGCATGTGTTGAATTTGAGAAGTTCTTTATAGATCCTGGATATCAACCTTTTGTCTGTACTGTCATTTGCAAATATCTTCTTCCATTCCGTGGGTTGCCTCTTTGTTTTGTTGACTGTCTCCTTTGCTATGCAGAAGCTTTTGATCTTGATGAAGTCCCAAAAGTTCATTTTTGCTTTTGTTTCCTTTGCCTTTGGAGACATATCTTGAAAGAAGTTGCTGTGGCTGATATCAAAGAGGTTACTGCCTATGTTCTCCTCTAGGATTCTGATGGATTCCTGTCTCACATTGAGGTCTTTTATCCATTTCGAGTTTATCTTTGTGTACGG